>JAWQUT010001502.1:13882-24180 GCA_033807755.1 Ellobium chinense
CGAGTCAAGTCTCGTAATCAAGATGAAAATTTGATTACCCGATACCCTTTGACCCCCTCACCCTTTCCTCCAAAGGAATATTCGCTTTCGCTCAGTTCCAGCCATTTTGTATTGTAGGGAGCGTCCAGGTTCTTTTCAGTATCCCTTTCAGCTTAACCACACATCGAGGTTGTTTGATTATTACTGATGTCAGGTTTTGAACATGAGAACATGAGTGACAACGTAGCTGACTTCCCTTTCTTCTTTTCTTTATAAATGTTGTGTCCTCCAGCATTGACTCCAGTAGACACCTGAGCTGACTTAGATTACATTCATTAAACAACAAAAAAACAGAAAAACAACAAACCAAAGATTATTAACATGAATAACCAACCATAATATCGCTTGTATTAAAAACCATCCTTCTTAAATAAATATTTGCATAAAACAAGACACAGAAGGGTTGAATATGAACATCGAATTATTCTTTTCCTGTTTACCTTTCTAATTTCTGAACTGACTGGAAATATTATGTGATAATATAACAGACGATCAGATTAGTAAGGATAATTATAGTGAAACGTCCCTCGGGACTACATGAATCTATTGAAGCCATAACCCATTGATAGTGATATTTTCAATGTCCAGCCGTCTTCTTTTGTTATTTTTCGAATACATAGCTGGCAGTGACAGCTGTGGTAATGGGAGACGCCTAGAATGGATTATGGTAGTGGTGGTGGGGATATTGACGACCTTGACGATGATGACGATGATGATAATATGACGATGATGAAAATCATGATCATAGTGTTGCTTGTTTATGCACAGATATTAGTTTCCTACCTTATTGTCTTTCTAATTTTTTGGAAACTGATGTGAATTAAACTGTTGAAGTTCATAAAAAGGATGAACTTATTACAATTAAACATCTATTGCTCAATTCATTTGTTTGTGTTGTCCTTTGTCCTCGACTCATGCCATCTGTGTTGTACAAGGTGAGCAAGGTGTATGTACTTTTATTTTGAAATCTTTATTTGGAATGGTAAATCAGAATTTACTGAGTGTGTGGAGGAGTATTCTCTTACTTCCATCACTTGTGAGGGTGTTCCTTCCCTATAACCAATCTAATTTTCAAAATGAGGAAATAATGCCACAATCCTGGCTCTACTCCAGCAGTACTCTGACATGGTCCATGAAAGTGCTTAAGTTGCGCAGTAGGATGACCGTCCTGAACTCTATTTGTCTCAGCTCAAACGATTTCAATTGCAGTATGACCATTTGTGTCAACTGACTGCCTATACAACAGGTTAATATACACGTATGTTCCCAATTTTCATGGTCTGATCCAGAAGCACGCATGTTAGGAAATATCAGTGACAATTTATTCCGAAAAAAAAAGCCCCAAAAAACCTTCCCCTACGATATCTTCAGTTAGTAAGGTTTGCAGTTTCCTGAAGTCTGGATTAGCGAGACATTGCTGTAGGTTTTAGCTTCTTCAAAGCTACAAAGCACCAAGCAACTCGACATCGGGTAAAAGAATAGTTGGTATGTCAAATTTCAGCGGTCTGGATAGCGTTATGATGGGATGCATGTATTACGCTCTACGCAAATGCGTCTCAACCATAGAGTCTGTATTCGACATATACTATATATAATAAAGTATATACTTTATATATATAAAATCTATATACTTTAAATAATATACACTTTGTGGTGCCCATAGCATTATTATATCTAATGTAACGATTGTGGTCGCTCTTCCAGCAGAATAAAATTTGCAAATGAAAAAGACTGAAACATAAGGACAAATCGCAAGTAACATCGAAACATCACACTGGTAACCAGTTACCAGCATATACTGTATATGAAAATTCTCCACACTGCACAAGGGAACGAAGTATAAAACCAAAAATGGCGTAAAAAGATAGGAAAAATCACGAATCGTGGATTGTAACTTCGTTCTGAGGTGCAATTTGAAAAATTTTTATAAAGACTACATGCAGTATCATCTTATCTTCTTGACTCTCTCAGATCCTGCATTTCCTATAATTTCTTATACAGCGTTATCATTTCTAGTGACAATTCCTTATAAAGTAATGCAGCTAGCAGTTGTTTTTAACATACCAGTAATAATAGTCCTAACTGAATACAGAATGGCAACATACTGCTTTAGCATTCACGAGTCTATCACACCAACGTATTTAACAGATTTCTTAGATCTAAGCCCCGAATTCCCATTTAAAAATATAGAACCGTTTGTGTTGACGTACAAGGTGGTAAGTCAAATTAGATCAAGTGCAAATTTCGGCAAGATTTTGTATATTATTTTAGCCAAGTGTTACTGTCAACAGCAAGATTCATGTGCGACCTAAAAACTAAAGGAAAAACGATTTTCTGAGCTTTCTCTACATCCCTCCTCTCTCTCACTCTCTCTCTCTCTGTGTATGTGTGTGTGTGTGTGTGTGTGTGTGTGTGTGTGTGTGTGTGTGTGTTTCATGTGTGTATCAATCCATTTAGATAGTTCTAAATGCAAAGAGCAGATCGTAACTGACGAACTTTTTTTTTTAAATTTCAAAAAGACATAGGAAGTAAGACATTGGTAAACTGAGTCACATGATCTTCTATTTTTGCATTGTCGGCTAATCTTGAAGGAAAACTACATTTTGTTAGTTGAAACCCGATGCAAAACTCCTATATTAGCCAAATCTGGAAATTTCTAAGATTTTTAGACCAAATGTGTGGGTGCATGGAAAACCTTTCACATCTTTCCAGATATGAAAATTGAATTATTGATGAAATGTTAATCCCCACTCATTTCTGAATATTTTGCACTTTATTTGAGGTCAATTCTTTATTAGTTCCAAAGTTATGGACAAATTTGTAAATTTAACTTTGCCATATATAGATCTTGAGAAAATCGAGATTAAAGTCTTTTTCATTATACTTTCAGCGAAGGGTGCTTCATTTTAACACTAAAAAAAAAACAAACAACATTTAAACCTCATTTTCATTAATAAAATTCACATGAAATGAAAGATAAAGAATGAAATATCTGATTTCGCAGAAATATCAATTAGGCCCAGGAAGTCGAAGTTCGACTTTTCAAGGTCCTAGTTCAAAATTACCCATTGCGAGATCCGACAGATTTTCCCATGCAACCACACAAATAATCGATTTTTCCGATTCATGTGCTGGTTAAAAGTCACGATGATAACACAATGATATCATAAAGAGAACAAAATATTATTTATTTCTGTTTCTGATGACAGAAATCAGGTAGCCTATCTAAATCAACAGACTTCTTTTTTCTGAGCTTTTCAGTTCTCAATGTAGGAAATACAGTAGTAGAACCCCAACATCACGAATTCCAAGAGACGGGTTTGAAAATTTTGAGATCATGAGGTAAATCAAATACAGAGATATAGAGCAAGGGACTGGGAATCCCAGTCTGGGATTGTATTACGAGATTGTGGGGAATTCGAATCGCGAGGTGGCCTATCATAAATCAAAGATTAATATCAATTTTCTTCTGTTCATTTGTTAACCTATGTCATATCTCTGTTTTAGAAAAACCTGAGGTCATTCTCTTTACTCTTTATACTGTTCTATGACAGAGGAATGACAAACAAGACAGCAGAAATACCATGGGGTCGTATCTTCACCGGTATCAATGCTGAATGAGTGAGGTATATCTAGATCTGTTTTATCTATTTTGTCCATTGGTGATGATGGAGAATAATCAAAGAATTGGACCAATTTTATGGCCAATCTATGAATAAATGAACAGTACTGATGCAAGAGCGGTCCTGTCCCTGGAGATAACCGATATAGTTGCAGAGAGGATGAGCGGGGAGTATGATAGCAGCATTAATTTTAGTGCAAGCAATAATAGAGACTGTCGCTGACTCAGATGAATTGTACTTGTAGTGTAGCCTAGACTAGACTAGTTAGTGTTAGGTATAGATGTAGAGTAATTACAGATGTAGATCTAGATTAATCTGTCAAATGGATAAGATGAAGAACTGGAAAAGCAAAGAGACCAAGTCCCATTCTATTCTGTAATCAGTAAGAAGGATATAACTGGATGGTCTAAATAAATGGGACTTGCAATGGAATAATCAAGGAATAGGAACGATTTTGTGGCGTATTTATAACTTAATGAACTGTATTGAAGCATAGCGGTCCTGTTTCTGGAGATAGCATTGAGCCATACCCGTAGTCCAGCATACGCATAACAGAGTTCATTTCACCATCCTTACTGGCAGTTTTGTTCGTCTGATTCTACATGTCTTTTGCTGACCATGTTTTCGGGTTTTATTGTATGATGGTGCAGACTTTCCTGCAGATCAATTGTTGAGCCTTATATAAATTTAAGGAACTGCAG
This sequence comes from Ellobium chinense, assembly GCA_033807755.1. Classification (NCBI taxonomy): domain Eukaryota; kingdom Metazoa; phylum Mollusca; class Gastropoda; order Ellobiida; family Ellobiidae; genus Ellobium; species Ellobium chinense. Next base: position 18,246 of record JAWQUT010001502.1, read on the forward strand.
AGGAAATCGATCCCTCCAAAGAGAATTAGAACACAGTACTGCCGTCGTCAGCATCATCATTATTGTAAAATAGGCGAGTGTTTTAAAACGCCACTTTAATTTGAAAAACAGCATCAACATCATAATTGAAATTAAATATGGTTCTGCACAGATTTTGATATAAAACTTTTGAAAAATATAGAATGAGTTTATTAAAAAAAAAAAACAACAGTCGACGTTACGTGTCGAAACAGGACTGATAAATAAAATAAGAGATATAAAAAGACAAGACTAACACCCCATTTTACAAATGGGCAGACAGGCAACACACCAGCGGCGAAAGAATACTTAGCGCACCGAAAGGCATCATAAACGAATGCATTACACTCCGTGAAAAAGTTGGACGATTGGCGAATCGGGCGGATTGAAAAGATCTATCGGAGATTGTATTTCGTTGCTATACACATTCTTTTTTTAAAAAAAAAGGTAAAAAAAATAAAGAGGACTGATGTGTATAGTTACCTTTTGTGTATTTTTCTGCGAATTTAGGTGAAAACCGCATGTTTTTACATTACGTAGTTCTCAAGAAATCTGTGACACAAATTTGGCTGAAGCGTTTTATTAATATAGATTTATCGTAATTCTTCACCATCGTCATCATCAGCATCATTTAAAACTCAGAAAAATTAAAAGCTCAACCTTAATTCAAGGAATTTATAAAAAATCTAGTTAAGAAATAAGACCGAAAATTACTTCTAAACGTTTCGGCTCTAAGGCCTTTATCAATAGAAGAATGATAACTTTCGCAATAAAAGCAACCACATTAGGAAGAAAAAGAAAAGACAAACATGGAAGAGTGAGCTAAAAGTCAGTTATTGATCGATTAAGTGGGGCGGTCTTAAAATAGCGGGTAAAGACAATAAAAACTGAACCTGGATCACGGGATAAGACAGCTGGTAGAGTAGTGAATTAAGGTAAGAAGAAAAGAGATGTGTGTAAAAGGAGGGAGTGAGTATCATCCTCCTCCTCCTCCTCATCATCAAAATCATCATCAATAACAATATCAAAATTTATGAAATGTGTAAGTAAACTTTATATAAAACAGAAGTGTTAAAATGGCAAGCATTTACCAACCGAAAATACTGGCTTGCTTCTCTAACGAACTCTACTTATAAGATTAATGCATATATGTTCATCTAAACACTAAATGGATTCTTCTGAAAACTGTCATGAGTTTTTCTTACTTTAGAAAGTCAAAGAATTTAATAAGACCATGTCTCTATCATTTACAAACCCTAATGTCGTTGTCGTTTTTATGAAACCCACAAAGCAGTTTAAATATACCCTATAGGAGCGAAAATGGATTTAGTAGTTCTAACTGCCACCTATGGGATATGCGAATGTCAGTGTAAATCGTCACGCCTTGCCCAATCTAGAGAGGCAAATGACGCACTGGTTCGGCTGTTATGAGGGCACACGGTAGACACCTACAACCGTGAGGCAATAACATGTAATGCACTGATGTGATCAGACACTCTTGTCTCAGACACTCTTGTCTATATGGAAGCATAAATTACGAGAGTTTACAATTTTTAATCCGATGAGGCCGGATTCTCCGTAAACCGGGATGGGTCGCATACAAATGAATATGTTTTTGCTCAGGAGTCCAGGCACAAGGGATTACTTAATATGGGGACCAGGGCTCATAGAGTTAAATCTTACAAGAAAAAGAGAATCAGCCGGGGCCAAATGTTACACTGATTACATGACTAAGCATAAAATAATACACAAAATAACAATTATAAATTGAACATGGGTACAAGCCACAAGGTTGACATTCACAGTCTCACAAAACACAATCATACAGCACACTAACTCCGGGGTCACGCATTAAGCAGTAATTTATGTATACTGTTTATTCTTTACAGTCAGCAAATTACATCATGGAAAGAGAGGGCTGAAAGAAGTATCTAGAGTGCCAAGTCACTGTACAAGATAAACTTCTTTCTTTCTTTCTTTCTTTCTTTCCTTCTTTCTTTCTTTCTTTCTTTCTTTCTTTACCACCCTCATTCTCCTTCCTTTTTTCACCCATTCTGTCCATTCGTCCATCCATTCCGTTGTGNGGAGACGAGACAAGAGAGAAAATAATCGGAGAAAAAATAACCCAAAGATACGGGAGGGAGAGTTCCAAACAAATGGTTTTGCGACGGGACCCGAAGGAGGTGATTACAGCAGCCCAACTTTTTAAATCAAAACTTGCTTAGAATATCATATCATACTCTATTATGATTATGATATTAATAATAATACTAACAATTAAAAAAAAATACCTAGCAATTATATAGCGATCATCCCTGTACATACCGGCTCTGAGCGCTTTAGATAGAGAAGTAAATGAAAATATTACGACATTAAGTTCACACACCCAAGCATACTACACACTGCACACAATTAATACCACAATACAGATGTATGATAAATAAGATTTGGTTTAGCAGACTGTCACGATCAATCAAAATATTGTTTGAAGAAATGCGTTTTGAGAAGTTTCTTAAAATTACTTAGCTTATTAATTGCTTTCGAATATTTTTACCATTTAAGGCAATTTATTTCAAGCAAATGGTCCTGTAAACGTTGAAACTATTTTTCCATTTTTTTTTACGTTTGCCTTTGGTGCACAGAGACAACATGTATTTTTAGATCGTAATGGGCTTGTGTTTGGCTACCAGGTCCGATATGTATGCAGGCGAACTACTATTTATGGTCCTAAAACAGAAAGTGGCAATCTCATATTCAATTCTGGCTCCGACTGTAACCAGTAAAGTAATTTTAAGAGAGGCACGCTGGTTCTCGCTTACGCTTCTTAAATATCAAAGGGGCTGTAGTATTTTGGACTCTCTGTAATCTATTCAGTTTATCCTCTGTGACACCAGCCAGGAGAAAGTTGGAACAATTCAAATGAGACAATATTGATGATGTTATTCATCTTGTTGTGGCGCTTTCAGTAAGATATTGTCTAATTACACTTATTCTTTTCAGCTGAAAGTGTGCAATCTTAATCAGATTGTTAACATGATGGGACATAGACAATGTGTTGTCCAAAATTACTTTGAGGTTCCTTGCTTTTTCCTTCAATTTTCTCTGGCGTTACCATTAGAAATTGATGGTGCATTTACAGTCCAACCACTCTTCTTTCTTCCCACCTATGCACGTAATTACCTATGTGATGCATGTATTTCAATTCTCTTTCAAACAAAACGAGTGAATAAATAAATAATTTAGTTATTTAGTTAGTTTGGAGTCTGTTAAAATAAGCATAACTTCTGTTTTCTTGTCAACCATCTTGTTTATTTACTGTTATCCACTTTTTGATTGCGTCTATACATAGCTCTGTGTTTGTAATAAGGTCACTCAAATGATGTGACTGTGATGAAGAACAGTATAAAAAAAATCCAAACACCAATTGTAATCTTTTGTTTAAAATATTGTTATCTGTGGTATTAAACGCAGATGACATGTCAAGAAGTGCAAGGATCGATACCTTACCAGTGTCACCTGCTTAAGAATATCTGAGAAAACCGCAACAGAGCTGACTTTGTACTAGCATTTTCACGATATGCTGACTGGAATTTCTCCGTCAGATTGTTATTATGAAGATGTTCATTTAATTGCAATAATATAGTTGTCTCGAATATCTTGTAGAGGGAATGGAGATTTGTCAGAGGTCGATAATTGTTCAAGATGTCAGGGTCTAAATTGGATTTTTTGAGCAATGATTTGAGTAGAGCTTGCTTCCAGATTCGATGGACATTTCCTGTTTTCAGTGACTCATTTGATGGTTGTGATCAGGCCTTTTAGAATATCAGTGTGATGAAATAACAATTTTGTAGGGATTGAGTTAAGATGACAATGACATGACGTAGGGTGTCTATACCATCCCTCACCGTGTGAACTTTTTCAATGAAAAATTTACAAAATGCAGCTGGTATCTAGTCTTTATCAATATTGCGTGGGAACATGAGAGCTCCACTCTTGCCACACAGTTTGTTCGTTATACTGATAATTCCAAAGATGAACCATTTTGAATGTAACTCTCCCCACCCCCATCTCGCAGGCTTTCTCTTTCTCCTTCTTTTTTTTTTTTATTTCAAGCTCCGTCAAGAACGATTCCATTCGCTGACCTAAACTCTCACCAATCATACCTTCTATTCCTCGTGCCTACCCTCTTCGCAGGATGCCAATATCCATCTGTTCTCAGGGCATGGGCACTGTATGGATGACCCCAATGACAGATGAATTTACTGATTTTAAAGATCTGTCGCCGGATGCTTTCTGACTTCTTTTCGTTTGAGCGTAATTTACTAACCAAGAGACAAATGATGTGCATTACCGAATTTAAAGAGGAAACAAATTAAAATTAAGTCCAGTTATGAAAGAGGGCGTGCCTCAGTCTCTGTTTCTGCACATAAAATAATTCACGTATACTGGAGAGACATATGATGTTCTCTTCATCCACTGCTCTTAGTAAACATCTGGGCATGCGATGCCGAATATTTTCGTCCACGAGAACAACAATCAAGCCAGGATTTCTCGGCGTAACGGCGTAGGCTGCAGTTTTCATGGTGAAATACGCCCAGAGTTCATTGTCTAGATAGTCCTCTGTAACCACAATCAGAACCCGCCAGCTCTTGTTCACGGTGTCAACGATGGATTCGGCTATGTCTGAGGCGGGAAGGAGATCGCGGTCTCGCAAGTACGTGGACAGTTGGAGTTTGTCCTCGATGTACTTTCTAAGAGTGTGACACGCCAGGGCCGTATTCCTATCTGCGTAGGAGATATAGACATCTATAGGATAGTCTTTGGGCTGTTTCAGAGTGAACTCAGGATTGATGATCTGCAACACTGCCGATATGATACGTGTTTTGAATCTGATGCACAAAATGATAGTGACAAATGCCAACATCATCAATGAGGCTAGAATCAATGAGAACAAGAAAAACGTTTTCCCAACGCACTGTCTCCAGATAGCTTCGATATCTCGCCTTGAGTAGGTGGTGGTAACCTGGCCTGTTTCTGTTATGCAAGTGTAATTCCGCTCATGGTCTAGATTTACGCTAGTCAACTGCAACCAGTTCAAAAACTTGATGTGAGAGCAGTCACATGCTAAGATATTTCCGTCCAACAACAGGGCGAAGCCTGGGTTTTGACTAACATGACTGTCTAGAGCGGCCGTGGTTTCGGGCAGTAGATGAAGAACTGAATTCCACCGCAAGTCTAGAGAGCAAAGATTCGGTGTATACGTGATATCAAATGGTACTGTATAAAACCTGTTGGTAGCAAGATTCAGGCTTTGAAGATCTCTGTTAGCACTGAACGTTCCTTGCTGCAACAGGCTAAGAGCATTGCCAGCTAAATCAAGCTCTCTAAGACGGCTAAGATTTTTGAAAAGTTGTCCACTGCTATTAGACATGAAATTACTGTCTAGCATTGCTCTTTGCATTCTAAGAAGCAATAAATTTGGCATGAAGTCAAAATAACTCGTAGATATCACTGATGCGTCGTTGTAAGACAGATCCAGTGTCTGGAGACTATTCAAACCCTTTATTATACCGACAAACTCCCTTATGTTATTGTCCGATATATCTAGTTCTTTGAGATTGTCGCCCCCAACTACGCGAATATTCTGCCTCATTGCCCCCGTGTGAGCAGAGAAACTTTTCATTCGAAAACTTTCGAGAGAGTGTGGAATAAATAACAGTGTTTCCCCTTTATTTGATAAATCAATGGATACAGTGTCATGCTGATCCAGATATTGGTCCCTTGCAAGGACTTGGCTGGTTTGTTGCTCTCGATCTAGCGCCATATCACTTTGTCCAAGTGCAAATTGAGACAGAGAGTCACCATCAGAGTTCAGATACTCCACAGTAGTCACACTGGTGTCTTGTTTTGTAGAGGT
>JAWQUT010001503.1:649-10649 GCA_033807755.1 Ellobium chinense
GGGGTAAGGGGATGAGTATGTGTTCTGTCTGTCTGTCTGTCTATCTCTGTATGTGTATGTGTGTCTGTATGTGTCTGTGTGTGCGTGTGTGTGTGTGTGTGGGTGTCTGTCTGTGTATGTGTTTGTGTGTGTGTGTGTGGGTGTCTGTCTGTGTATGTGTTTGTGTGTGTGTGTGTGTGTGTGTGTGTGTGTGTGTGTGTGTGTGAGAGAGTGAGTGAGAGAGAGAGAGAGAAAGAGAGAGAGAGTTTCTAGTGGACAGTCAACAATGTATGAAAGTACCTACCCAGATTTGGATAGATGAGAGGTCCAGGTCAGACTATTGCTGTGATCTGTGAAGTAAACAGAAGTGAAAGGTTTGCTGAATATGAATACAACAGTGTGTTGCTGCTATGCATACTTACGATGACAAAGCTTGACGTGTCTTTTGTGGTATTGTATTGATTGTGGAATGTGTAAAATGCTTTAGTTGTTGTTGTTGTCCTTGTTGTTGTTGTTGTTGTTGTTGTTGTTGCCGCTGTTGTTGGTGTTGCCTTTGTTGTTGTTGTTGTTGTTTATGTTGTTTCTGCTGCTGCTGGTGTTATTGTTGCTGTTGTTGTTGTTGTTGTTGCTACTGCTGTTTTCGTTGCTGCTGCTGCTGCTGTTGTTGTTGATGATGATGATGATGATAAAGATGGTGATGATGAGTGCTGCTGCTCATGTTGTTGTTGTAGAAGTTGTTATTATTATTGTTGTTGTTGTCATAATTGTCGTTGTCGTCGTTGTTGCAGTTATTATTGTTCTTGTTGTTGTTTTTATTGTTGTTGTTACCGCTGCTGAACCACCTTGGATCATTCCTTTTTCTCCCCTCCTCCCTCCCTTAACAAAAAAATCCCTAATTGTAAAAAAATCCACATTAGCGACTCCCCCTGCCCTGAGGTACTTATCCTTACTTAGCTGTAGTGTTTTCGGTCTTTGACACCTATTGTTTTTTTCTTCTGTTGGTCCTATTAACATTTTGCGTTATTCTACATATACCACTGTGATTTGGGGAAATTTCTTCCATGGAGGTTAAAGTACTTCTTTTGCCCGATCTTTTGACGGAAAGAAAAAGGGGGGTCAACGCTCAAAATTTTTTCACAAATCTCTTTCGAAAAAGGTCACCTCGAATTCTGATTTGGTCCCCGAATTTTCATTTGGCTGGATTTTGACCACGTGAGAATACATAGGCCTACACACTTTATTTTTTTATCGAGAAGGCTCAAATTGTACCAGAAACTGTTAAACTTGGATGTTTTATTTAGATCACAGGTCATTTTACACATTTCTAAACTCTGATACTGGGTAGCAGGGCCCCAAAAAAGGTGGATTTTATATATATATTAGCGGATTAATCGGGCTGTACACAGTGAGTGATTTGCCCTTCTCTAATAGGTGTCACAAACCTTTCGTCTCAGTATTCAAAAAGCAGTAATTCAGAACGCCTTAGACAATCATCATTATACATCTGGTTATGTCCCTTGCTATATTTAAGATCACTGGCACCTACTTTTTTTTTCTTTTATCGGCCTTACGAACAAATAAATATGTTCTTCAACAAATACCACTGTAATTTCGGAATCTTTTTTTTTTCTTTTTTGCTCGATCTTCGAAAGGGATGAAAAAAAAGGTGTGGGGGGAGGGGNGGGGGGGGGGGGGGGGTCATTGTCCAATTTTATTCATAAATCTCTTTCAAAAAAAGTCATCTCGAATTCTGATTTGGTCCCCAATTCTTCATTACGCTAGAACACAACCCTAACATAAAAGGCTTTCTTTTTATATCTATAAGGCTCAGGTTGTACCCGAAACTTTAAAACTGGATGTGTTGTCTGGATCACAAGTCATTTTACACATTTCTACACCTTGATATTGGCTGGCAGGGCCTCAAAATAGAGGGATTCTAATATACAGTATCAGTGGATTAACTGGGTTGTACAAAATGAGTGATTTCTAATAGGAGCCTGAAACCTTAACCCCTCCCTCATCTATATACTTCCTACATATAATATTTTGAGTAGTCAACAGTGATGAATTCTCTATTGTTGAAGTGTCTCACTCTTGCTTCTTTAATGACAGAGGATGCTCTTCCTCTGGTAAGGTATATTTGCAAAGGGACAAATAAAATTTTCAATAGTCTGACTCACTGGGATGAAGTGGATGGAGTGTTGATAGCCTTTGTTAGTTCCCTGAAGAAACATACAACTGTCAGCTGTCAAGCACATCTGTGACAAATTTGGGGCATTTATCACCTCCCCCCTCCCCCACCCCACTTCTTTTTTTGTCTTCCCCATAAAAATCACCCCCAAAAAAAAATACTTTAACCTCCATGGGAGAAATATCCCGAAATCTGTAGAATAACACAATTTGTGTATAAGGCCGAAAGAAGTAAGAAATAACAGTTGCCGGTAAGCCGATCCACGTGTATCTAGGACTCTTCAGTTACAAGAAAAGAAACAACAGTATATTATATGTACATGACTTTTAGTCCAACGTGTCCATAATGGCTCATGGGTGCATTCGACTTCCTAATCACAGAGAAAGAAACAGTACTATTTACACGTACTGTACATACTTTAGTCTATCTTGTCCACTCAGCCCACGTATGATGATGATGATGATGATGATGATGATATCATTATTATTATTATTCCTGATGAAGGAATTTTCAATTCCGAAAATTTGACATTTTCTTATTGTGTGCTTCTTTTTGTAATTTAAATAAAATTGTATAGTACTACACTGGTAGACGCTATTATATTTTATTTTGTGTGAAACAAATGATGATGATGATGATGATGATGATGATGATGATGATGATGATGATGATGATGATGATGATGATGATGATATAGTCAGTCTTTATAAAGTGCTCAGTCAGGAAACGTTGAGCATTTTTTTTTTGCTAAATACATTCATTTTATTTTTTTCAAATTTTTTCTGTCAAATCTGGGCAGAGCCATATGAACTTTCAATGATTATGATAAAGATGATGAATGTGACTGTCGCTGCTCTTGTTGTTGTTGTTGTTGTTGTTGTTGTTGTTGTTGTTGTTGTTGTTGTTGTTGTTGTTGTGGTTGTTGTTGTTGTTGTTGTTGTTGTTGTTGTTGTTGTTGTTACCGCTGCTGAACCACCTTGGACCACTCCTGCATTCTCGCTAATTATCGAGAGAAAAAGAAACAGCACAGAATATATATCCATACCTTACTGTACTTTGTCTGCATGGCCCTGCGTACCTTGACCTTCCAAGTCATAATAGAGAGAAAGAAGCATCAATAAATAGTTTTGTGTGCAAACAGTGGACACCATGGTCTCTCAAGCCTGCATGGGCCACACACTGCGATTGTCTGGTTTTCGCAATTTGACAAAACAGGAAGCCATATTCTTTCCTTAGCAAAGGAAGTATCAGTCTCTAGACAAGTCAAGATGGCTGCGACTAATGTGGAAGAGACAGAAGATAATGCAGTGACTTGTGAGTGTGTGTTTTCTATACTTATATGTTTGCCTCAATCATCAGCATACAGACCACGGCTTATTCTTGCCACATCCTCTTCCGACACACGACCATTGATAAGATGTTTTACTAAAAACTGTGAGACTGTAGACGATTGCCGTCATGTTCCCGAGTTTTTTTTATTTCTTGTTTGTACGAAATGTGACACCTTATCTAATAAACTTTTGGTAGGTCATGGGCCCAATACACAATGAACTCTGGGGTAGCTGATAAGTTTACTGTTGAAGGCACACGTTTCTTGACTGAAACACCTCCATTGTGATGAGTTCATATTATCCTCCTGTGAAGAAATGTTTTTTATGGAGCAAGTGGTGAGGACATCTGAGTCCTTTGAACCTCTCTTCTTTCTTGTTCCATTTTCAATGAAGCCAATATAATCTATGTATCTAGGCTTTTGCCTAAATAAATAATCTTGAATCTTGAATCTATCTAATGTTTTGATACATTGATTTGTTGACTATTTCTCGAGTTTTATTTTCAGTATATATATATAGGTATTCTATTTCTCATTTATCTATTAATTTTACCATTATTTATATTTTTAAAAAATGGGCACGATAATAGGAAGGCATAATGTTCACAGATAGTCTGAGCCAAAACAAAAAAAAAAAACCCTTTAGTAGGTGTGCACTCTTCCTCAATGTGATTAGCGTGCACCAACCAAAAGCATAATAATATGCTTTGCTAAGGACTTCCCACAGAATACAAGGAAAGGATGTCGCTTCCTATTTTGTCAAAGTAGGAGTACCAAACAAACGCAGCCCAGGACGTCCTAGTCATCCAGGAGAGAAGCAGTCGTATACATACGTGGGAAAGATTTCAGCGGGCAACAACCCCCTGAAATAAGAACATACTAAAGAGGGATTATTTTGATGGGACAGGATGAATTTCATTTGGATTATTTACCCCTAACCCTACCCCTACCTCGAACCCTAACCCTACCCCTACCCCTAACCCTAACGGGTTGTTGCCTGCGGAAATCTTGTCTATACGTGTACATACCATAACCTCCCTTGCCATGGAGCAGCAAGAAGCCAGCGAACACACAGATGATGAATACAGACAGCTGACGTCGTTTGGTTTTGAACCAAAAATACATTCGTCTCATGACGGTCTTCATCCCGGCTCCTGTGGAGATAATCAGCCTGCAAATTTCTGTTCTCCATGTTAATTGGGCAATTCCAGCAAAATGTTGCGTCAGTTACGCTCTGGCTTTACAGCGAGCAATTTTGGTTTGCAAGTATCTACTGAATAAATTAAAACTTTTAGAAGCAACCAAACTACTCGCTGTGGAGTCTCCGTTTTTCAGAAGTTAGAGTAAGTGACGAGGCTTTCTGCTGAATTGCCCAGTTTTGAATGATAACGTTTAGTTCTAATTTCAGTAAACTCCTTTAGAGGTCTAGGTAAGCCAAAACTGTTCTTCTCCCAAAGTCAATAGAATTAAATCATAGTTAGAATGCTTTCATGTATATTTATTTAATCCTTACACTACCAGGCTAAGTTAGGCAGCCCTGCCAGGTGTCTAATGTCTCCGAATGACAAGATAAAAATGAATCCATGCATGTGAATGTCATACAATGACAAGGTACACTCATTAAATAAGTACTTAATAACAAACCTCCACTGTTTTTATCTGCCTAAGTGTGCGTTATACTCTAAGTGTATGTCATACACTTTTGACGAATGGCTTTTCACCACGCTCATTCCACACTATTTTGTCTAAGTCACTTTTTGAGGCTTTGAAAACTTTACCGCTCTCAGACTAGTCTATACCTCAAAGCAAAACAATGAGGCAGATATGTGGTTTAGCTTGTAAAACTGGGACATAATAACAAGTCAAAATTCTACATTTGTTTTGACAGCAAAAAGAAGATGAATGGAAGATTGTAATAATATAAACAAATCTGGTCATCAAAACATTGTGACGTCGGAATGAGCGTCACGTTGTGACACGCGGAACTAAGTTTTAAAGTGATAGACTGAGCATATAATCCTATAAAAGCTCAACGTAAAATGCAGTGATGACAAAAAAGTTCAAAACATGGGCGAGAGCTTTTTGAGCTTGATCTTTTGGCTACTGTTAAAAAAAAAAAAAAAACTAGGTGGAGATTTATGATAGCTACACGATTTTTTTAGACAATTATTTAACTTGTAGGCAAACTTCAGTCACAGGTTAGCCAAGATTTTCCATGCCCGCTGTAAATCATATCATAACCAGAAATAATATTCAAAACAAAGCCCAGGAGGGCGGACGGCGTCAAGGCTGACAAGACCAGACGGGCGAAACAAAGTATGGGGACACGATGAGCGATACCGGATTATATTTAGATGTAACGATTACGGGTCAGTCGATGTTGGTTTTTTAATGTCAAATCCACCTAATCAAAAAGAATCGTAACAGTTATCAGATAAAACGATGTGATTACTTGCATTATGCGCCTTGACAGACGAGCTGCAATTGTCGCGCAGTAAATCTGCGCAGAAAGTGTCGTTTACTTTTGTGACGGGCGACATTTAACGCTATAGCTCAGTTCAACATGGACGATCGGAGAGTCAGGGTGGCTTTGGTCATGGTGAGTGTCGCGGCGTACCAGAATGTGGGCGACACACATCTGCTACGCCAGGACTGAAACTTCTGCCTGCCGCTCGTGTGACAGCATCCATTTGCCACAGTGTGTCTCCAGACTGCGCAGAAATTCCTGCTGCGTTTTTTACATCTCGTCTGTCAAGGGCCTATGGGCAATTCACAGTTCCGAATCAGCCGGTCAGAAAAAAAGCAATCCTAAATTTGCTATGGCCTATGAGTGAGGCTAGAAAGTGTGAATGAGAAGTAATACTTATAGTCAATGGTAAACAAACGATGAGATTGACAAACACAGCTGTGAAGGAAATAAAAATTGGCTTAGTTTAGCCATTTGGAAAGCCTTTTTAAAGTTTTGTTGTTGTTGTTGTTGTTTGTTTTTTCGCAAAGGCAGCTTTCCAGTAAGTTTTATTACTTGGTGGAATGTTGCAAGGATGGTTTTACTTCAGATTTCGAGCTTACATTCAAAGAGGGTCGCTTTAATTTTCTTCAGATGGTATCTTGCCTACGAAACAGTGGATAGGTCAAGTGTTCTGGACTTTAATCAACAAGATTAACAAGTTTATTTGACTGAAACCCAGACCACAACTAAAGTAGTGGGCGGACAACAGAGTAAATATACTGGCGATGGGACAACACATTATACAGATAGTAATAATAATAATAATAATAATAATAATAATGCGGGTTTTAGTCTCATATCCAGACTAATGCCTGATCATGCGACTTCACACTATTATTACCCCAGCAGGCCTGATCACTCTATGACTTTTTCGACTCCTTGGGGAGCATACAGTGTCGCTGCCATTTATAGGCCCTGATCACTAGCATTTTGACAATATCTCCCACTGCCTATAGCCAGGTACCCATTTTACAGACTGAGGAAGTGTGAATGAAATGCTTTCCCAAGGCACTTACAACATGATCGGGGTCGGGAATCGAACTCATGACCTTTAGATCTTGAGTCCAACGCCGTAACCATTAGGCCACGCTGCTCCAGATAGCAATACAGATCTACATGTAGACGTCGTATACATATAACAACTAGATAATATTTTTTTCTTCTCAACAACTACATTTGTGCTATAGCTTGATTTCGAACAAGTAAGGAACTATTCGAAAATCTCTGTATCTTTCTTACTATAGAAGTACATTATTATTATTATTGAAGTTATTCCTTTTAATCTCAACTCCTTAGGAGTATAGCGGGGAAGTGCGAACAGGAGGAGTTGTGATTACCCAGTTACTTTCTTTAATAAACTTATAGTGCGTGGAAAGTGTTGCAATTAAGCGGAATATGCAATTGTTTGCATTGCGATTAAGCGGAGCCGACTGTATACTACTTGACTTCGAGCCAAATAGCGAACGCGCATATTATCCTACTGGATCGATAAGGAATACGAATTCGAAAACCTAAGAATACTGTACTTGATTTCGCCCATGTATCATCAAAGAAGTTGAACGATGTCGCCTTTCACAATAAACCTGTCGTAGCTTTATTTAAATGAGTCTCGTTAACTTTGAGACAGATCCCAGGAAAAGTGCATGACAAACCCTCGTTGTTTCGGTGCACGTCTCGTTAAACGATCCGGGACGCGAATCCGCTATTTACAATAGTGTGTGATGAAATAAAAATAATATAGTAACATAAATGTCTCTGAGAACTGCACACGGTAAACATGAACTGCAGTTAACCCCCCTTTGCTACATCATGTTTTTCAAACAATGGTTCATCAAAATATCATTGTTTCAGCAGTTGAACGTAACAGCGCTGTGAAAGGGTTAATGGGACTTAAGGGTAGGGTACATGAAAAGTCTACTTCCGGGACATATCTTTACCTCTAAAGGCTGTTTGTAACAAAGGGTAAGAACACACATGTACGCCATACTTAGCGAAGGGGTTAAAGAAAATGATGAATATACCAAAAAAATTTAGATAGGTCTGGATCCTATAGATGCTAGAAGTAATTCAAATTACAATTTTTGTATAATTTTATATAATATAACGTCCGTCAAACTGCATCAAAACCGGTGGAAAAAAATATTATAAGAATATGCTAAATCTTTTAAAGTTTAGTATCTCTTTACTATTAGTTTGGTTTGCTATTATAATATAATAATGGTGGAAAACAAATGTGGATCCTGTATGTAATTCTAACAAGTTAAAAACGAATATAATCGTTTCAGTACTATGGACTTTTTAGTCTTCTCGGATAAGGATGAAAAACTAGGAGGTCCCGTGTGCACGTTGCGCACGTTAAAAATCCCTTGGCAGTTTTAAAATCGTAAAAGGGTAGGCCTAGCGGCCGCTGTCTCAGCAAAATTGATAGGAAAATTCTACTAAAAAACGTTAACAGTAACCATGCGGGCGTAATATAGCCGTAATCGTGCTGACACGCCGTAAAACAGAAACTCACTCACTCACTTGAGAGTCAATGTTATACTGTGACCATAGCATAATAATTAATTATTCTGCATCGCAATCTTACATTATGAATAATAATAATAATGATAATAATAATAGTAATAATAATAATAATAATAATGCAGCTTATAAGTCTCGTATCCAGGCTAACGCTCTCAGACGACTTCACATTATTATTAACCCCAGCGGGCCAGATCACTCTAGGACTCTCTCAACGCCTTGGGAGCATACAGTGCCGCTGCCATTTGGAGGCGCCGATCACTACCACTCTGACAACATCTTTGACTGCCTATAGCCAGGTACCCATTTTACAGACCGGTGGACTGAGGGAAATGCGGGATAAAATGCTTTCCCAAGGCACTTACAACACGACCGTGATCGGGAATCGAACCCATGGAATCGAATACTATAAACTGCAGTCTAATAAAGTTAATTGCAGTGTAACACTGTGGACTGTAGTGTAAAACTGGGGATTGTAGTGTAATTCTGTGGACTGTAGTGTAAAACTGGGGATTGTAGTGTAATTCTGTGGACTGTAGTGCAATATTGTAAATTGCAGTATATAATTATGTTAATTGTGGTGCAATAATGTCAACCGCAATGTAATTATGCCTTTATCGTATAATTCACTATTACATGTATTGTTTTCCTGCCATTAAGCGAAGTCAGCTGTAAAACCCAGCATAATACAGTCGACTCCGCTTAATCGCCTTTTCCGCTTAATCGCCTCGTTTCTCAGGGAACCGAATTTTTTTTCTATATAAAAGTCACTGGATAATCGCCTCTCACTCCGGATAATCGACCACTCTTTAGCTCCCGTAATTTCAAAGATCAGCGGTTGAAGGATTACAGTTGACAAACAAATAATATACTCAGACGGTTTAAGTGCGCGACGGATGGCAGACCGGTTGACCGAGTGACGAGAAGGCGTCAATGCTCGACATCAAACTACGACATCAAAAAAAAATTTAACCCCTTTACCAAAAATATGGCCGAAATTACCTTCTCCGCTTAATCGCCTCTCTGCTTAATCGCCCACTTTTTCCGTGATCTCGAGGAAGGGCGATTAAGCGGAGTCGACTGTATAACAACAGTACGCTTCAGTGGGCCCGGTCGATCCAGTCGATGAAGTAACGACTGGATTGACGACGAGATGCTCTAAGCTGTTTGCTCGCCTGTAGCACACGAGGATAGCATTACGCCTAGTCCTGTGCTGGCAAAAAAATAATTCTGTGATCGGCAATAAGCAGATTATCGGTATTGTTAAGGCGCCTCATTCATAACGCTATAAATGTTGAACGTATCAATACTGCACATCTGCTGCAGTTTGTTTTTTTTCATGTTTTTTTTTTTTGCTCCCTGCAAAATGATACAGTCGACTGTCTCATTGCAATCCGTACATAATCGCAACTTTCGTTTAACGGCAACATCTTTTCCAAATAATTATCAAAATGCTTTATTTCTATAT
>JAWQUT010001505.1:3545-17126 GCA_033807755.1 Ellobium chinense
CCCACTTTCCATCCTCCACCTTATCTTTCTCATCCCCCCTCCCTCCGTCTGATTTATCTGTCTAGGACAAGGAAAAGAATCAGAGTCAGATTTGCAAGTTCTGTGTGGCTTACCTTCCTCGAATTCACGGGTGCTGTAACAAAAAAAGCTAGCCTTTCCCAGATCTAATTACAAGTAATAATCACTTTCCAAAAACAACAAAATGCTGGTTTACCAAAGACACTAAATTCATTCTTGAAATGACTCACTCACTGTGAATCACGATCATCAACATTATCAGGAACGTAGCGTTCATGTAATCAATGAATCTGTGATTACCAGCATGTTATCTATTTGTCTAATAGAATTTCATCAATTTTTTATGTTTTCTGAAATGTTCAAACATCACCTCCGTCCTATTTCACCTATGAGCCATTTAGATGCATTGGCAATAGAATTTTCTGAACGTTAGCTGAATTTCTTCGTTGTTATTCTGAGAGCCTATACAGTATCACAGATTCAACGCTCTCATATCCTGCGTGCAGTGCATCGAAAGGCAATGTAGGGAGGGAAATTGTTTAAAAAGTGGCCATTAATCTGAGGGAAACATTTGTCTACCCGCTAATCTAACAGTGTTTTGTTGGTTTTTTTCACCCAAGATCCTTTTTTTTTTCCTTTCGGAGACAAGAGGTTGTTGGTCTAGGCCGCACCAGGAATTCCAGATTTGGCTCTTTTAGAGCCAAATACCAAATTTTTGACTCTTTAAAAGACTCCCATCAAACAACATCAACAACAAAAAGATATAAATGCTAGCTTACCAAAAAAAAAAAAAAAAAANAAAAAAAAAAAAAAAAAAGTGAAATGTCATCCTCGCTATGCTCCTGAATATTCTCAGTCATCTCAGCCTGCAAAGTTATGTGTAGGGAGACGTTTATGGATGTAAACATACATAAGTGGCGCGTGCGCGCGCGCGTGTGTGTATGTGTGTGTGTGTGTGTGTGTGTGTGTGTGTGTGTGTGTGAGAGAGAGAGAGAGAGAGAGAGAGAGAGAGAGAGAGAGAGAGATGATGATGATGATGAAGAGAAAGAATATTGTTGAGGAGAGAATAAATTAGCTTAGGTCTGTGAATGTGTTAAGCGCTCAGAGCCTGACATGGGAATGAACGCTACATAAAAAAAAATGTAACAGTATACATGTATTATTACTGTTATAATGACTATAATAATGATTATTATTGTTAATGTTAAAATATAGCTTAGTGTTATTATTCCTAAGATATGGCTCATTTACCACATATTAACACAGTCAAATCACCACTCATCTTCAATAACAATATTATAACATCATCATGGTCATCTTCATTTTTACATCTTTCATAATAGCATGTATCGTATCAGTTCCGAAAATGTTGACCTATGGCTTGTGTATATTTTTACACTCTGTGATGATTTGCTTTGCACTACACAATGTTTCCTGCTGCTAATTTTATTTAATCCTAATGATGATTGACATTGCTCTTGATCAAAAAAGAATTTTTAAAAAAATAAGAACTTTAAAACAGACATAAAAAGGTAGGTTTCCACAGATAATAAAGCTAATTTAGTGACACAAATTTTCTATCTAAAAATATCTTCTTCAGGCTAAAAAATTATTCTCATTGCTCTTCATCAAGGTTACAAAGCGGTTTCCTAAACGACTGAAATATTTCAAATGTACGAGAATGTTTACCAAAACGTTGTTACATAATACAGGATAGAATGGGTGGTTTGTTTTCACCAAGCTGTGATAGAGACTATATCTAGCTTTAAACTTAACCCTAAACTTAATCTAAACTTTAAACATTAGTGCCGGAATTTTTGTTTTTGGTGAAATACTTTTTTTCTTTGGGCAAAAAACTCACAATATGAAGGAACAATACAGGATTTTTTTATTCTCTTCGAAATTCAACATTTATTGACAGTTGAAGGTGTGTCCCGATATGGGGACGCTAGTCACGAATGGGTTTTAAAGCTTGTGTTTAAGATTATTATATAGGTCAGCTTTAAAGTGTCTGACGATTTTGAGCTTCATGAATACTGCCCGTTATAAATGACTTCCCAATATTCTATCCGAGAAATCTGGCAGAATTTTTAAGAAATCAGACTTTTTTTTTTATGAAAACACACAAAGCTTTCAGTTTCAATCTGTGTGCTTTGTGAAAATCTGAAATCAACTATAAAAATATCGTGTAAACAGTTGACACCAAGGCATGCGTCAGTTATTATAATTCCAGAAAAAAAAAGGAAAAATCCTTAGATATTATGCCAAGGTTTGAAGTGGGACTAGACTCATAATGAGGAGTTATTAATGATGGGCAGTATGCGAAGAGGCCAGGAAGACTGTTTGAATGTATGCATGCAGATGCGTTAGGCTGTATAGATATAATGCGTATTGTTTATTTTATGTTGATGAGTGTGCAGAATGTATGTCTACGTATATATCGACAGTGTGTGATGTTGTTTTGTAGTACAGTATTTCGATCCTCATTACCTGCTATTGCGAAGTATGTTTGTATATGGGATGAGCGTTAGCTGAAGTAGACAGACGATTGAGAAATAAGTTCATACAGAGATGGAGGGTAGAAGTAGAGAATTCAAGTGAAGGAAAGTTTTATAGATGTCTCAAACAGGACATTAAATGTGCAGATTATCTTGACATATTTTCATTTCTTGTCAGAAAAACAATCACACGATTTAGGACATGCAATCATAAGCTACCCATAGAATCAGGGAGATGGGAGGAAAAAGAGCTAGAGAGTAGAAAAGGTTATTTTTGCAGTTGTCTAGGAGATGAATTCCATGTTTTATTTGAATGTGAACAGTTAATAACTACTGAAAGGCACAGCTTTCTGAATAGAAGAATTTATGTACGACATAACATGTTTTAGGCAAAGAAGTTGTTTGAGAGTAGGAAAACGAATGTTTTAGTTAGACTGGCTAAATTCAACGAAATTGTGTTACATTAGAAGAAAAAAAGAATGAGTGTAAGGACCGAATGATTACTAGTGAAAGTGAGTGGTACATATTATTGTTGAATGTAAAATATACAAGTACGTTGTGAATGCACGTGAATGTAACAATGCATTCTGAACATGTGTGAAGTTTGTAGCTGTAGTGTTTTAAACGTCCATGTGCTGTCCCATTGCATACTGTATTTTGTCCATGTACCACGTCTGTGATCTGGGCTTATTCCTAATAAACTTGTTGTTGTTGATATGATATTTGTGGTTGAAGGACGTTTAAATTACTACTGAT
Organism: Ellobium chinense; assembly: GCA_033807755.1. NCBI lineage: Eukaryota > Metazoa > Mollusca > Gastropoda > Ellobiida > Ellobiidae > Ellobium > Ellobium chinense. The sequence goes on from JAWQUT010001505.1 coordinate 6,818, forward strand.
TCACTGTATTCTGAGCAATATGCTGTTGAAGGGTTTTTTCAACGATGACATAACATTGCTTTTTCTCATTTTGTCATCATTTTTATACTTTGGTGTCATATCTGCCCTTGATAACTAGCAACAAGGTGCAGTCTTTCAAGAATGATGTAATATACTTAGTCATGTTCTGGCGCAGCGCGGCCCACCTGCCATTGGGTCAGTCGCGCAATGCACAAACTCTCAACAGTCTTCAATATCAGTTTTCATAATAAGTTTCTGGTTAGTTTATATGTAATGTGCATCTCCAAAACGAGCTAAGCTGCTTCTTATTTTGCAGGACGACGGGTTAAAATTGATCAAGTATAATCCTTTTGGAAATGGAAACGATTCACCTCTCATTAGTTTCTGGTTCAGTTCAGATGTAATGTGCATCTCCAAAACGAGCTAAGCAGGATGAGGGTTATTACTGACTGGATATATAGTGTTTTTGGAAATGAAACGGACAAATGAATGTCTGCTAAAGTGGATTAAGCCTCGTGGTACTATGTTATCATTAACTCTATCATCCGCACGCTAAGCTTAAACGCGATTTTAGAAGGCATCTCCACGCCGACCTCTCAGCGCGGTGGTTGCATTCTGCACTCCTGTGTCACCTTACCGGCCGGCAGACAACTCCCGCATCAGTCATTATCCGTGAACAATGGTCACGCAGCCAGTGGATGGCTGGACCCGGGGAGCCTCGCTCTACGAGAGTTGATTATTGCTTTTTTTTTTCTTGAAAGAGGTTTGAAAGGCATGCTATTATGATTAATTGAATGGACAAGATCAGAACTCTGAAAGAATGTTTCAAGTGTTTGTGTCCGTTGGTAATAAAGTGATCGCCTTCAGATGGAATTTTTACATGAATGATGTTGTGGTATAATTATTTCACTAAATTTAAGCAACGGAGCTTTACAGGGGAGTCCAGATTGAGCACTTTTTTTTTATTCGATAGACTAGATGAGCTATATAATTATTTAGCACCGTGTTTAGACAAGTTCAAGTTTATTTATTTAGGCGAAAGCTAGTCACATACAATATTCACATCAATACAAAAGAATGAATGAAAAGGAAAAAAAAAAAGACATATGCATAACTGTCATTACATTTAGTCATTCAAAGCTCTTTCTCTTTCTCTTTCTCTCTGTCTCACTCTCTCTATCTCACTCTCCCACTAACATTCTCTCTCTCTCTCTCTCTCTCTCTCTCTCTCTCTCTCTCTCTCTCTCTCTCTTTCCCCATCTAATGTTAACAGTTACAACTTCCACAACATCCCATCAGATCAGACACATATATGTAACAAACTCCCTGCCAACCAGAAAGGGAACTAACACTCGTGTCACTTAAACTGTTCGCATTCTCTTAACATGTGATGAAATCCTTTTGCTATGTTTTTTTAGTTCTTTATCATTACTTGAATTTAAAAGATTTAGGAATCTAGCCATACTAGTTTTTAGAATCAGAGGCAGAGGAGAGGCCTGAAGGCAAACACCGGTGCTTCATTGTTTGCGGCAACGTTAACAACAGTGCTACTATATAAATAGCGTTCCCCTTCCTGGTCTTGCAAGAGCCTCAACGTACCTTGCGCCGCTCCCCTTCTACTATTTTAATATTTCAAAAGCATGAATTATGTTTCAGTTTCAGTTTAGTTTATCATAGATATAAGCCAATGCTTAACATAATTATATATATACGTCATATATAAAAATAAATAGCCTCGATTTTGTCGTCACCGCTGCCGCTGCTCGAATCGACTTGAAACTTTCTGTGTGCGTTTTTTTTTACTCTCTACACGTTACAAGGGTGCATTTCGTTACTCCAGTCGATCGCTAAGTATTTTATCAAATTTCGTTTGTGTCGTAACCAGACCCACGTAGATACCGCACCGCCACACTTTTTAAGCGTGACGTCATCGAAAGAAAATAATATTTCTCTAGCGGATGACGTTATCCAAATTTGCGTACGAGGGAATATTCATAGACAGGAATCACATCTGCTGTAATGCTTCGAGTGAAGGGGTGGGTGGAAAGGGGGGGGGGTGGAGAAATGTGATAGTTCACTGACGCTTCACATCCCTCCCTCCCCTTCCTGGCAGCACCGGGACACTTCAGCTAGTATATATGAATAATATGAATAATATTAACAGATTATCCATTTACACCTCATTTCGTTCTGTTATCTCTGGCACATAGGTCTTTCCATCCTACCATTTGCGTTTACAATTCTACTGTCATCTACTTTCATTCTCACACAGGTATTAAATTTTGCTCTCTCTTTCTTTCCATCTCTGTCTCTTCACAAGCTATTCGTCCGTATACGATTTCAAGCTTCCTAATCATTTACAATACATGTCAGTTCGTGGGTGCAGACATTCACTGGAAAATGTTTTTAAAGCCAGTCTCTAATAGTAAAATTTTGTGGGACATACACCTAATTACAAATGTCAGTCAAACACACTACGGCGAGACACTTTTAATTTACATATCAAGCTTTGGAAAAGCTGAAGTATTAAATATCTTTCCTCTTGCGCCATTTAAAAGAAGCAGTCAGAAGGTTAGCGATCTTAGAAATGATTCCCATCAAACAATGCAAAATATAGCTGTACTCATCAGAAGCTCTGCAAAAGTTCGAGTGTTTTCGCTACCGTCTAGGGTTGAAATACTTTTTTTATTGTCGAACCGGAGCCATATCGTGTACGAGGCATAGCCCAAAAAGAACCAAACTATAATTATCTGGAAAGAGAAGACTGGGGTCAAGATTTAACATAACACAAGGAAGTTTACTTCTAACTCTCTATATACTGGGTATACGTGGGTATTAAAGTTATCATAAGCCTTTTTACAGACATTAGAGCGACATAAGAAATTACTGTCAAATGAAAACTCTCGAGATCGTTCTAGGATTGTGTTCATCATGACAGAATCTCGATCACTTGTAATACCAAACGATTGGAGGGCAGAATAAATACTTTTTGTAAAAGAAATAAATCACTTTGATTTGACTTCATTGGAGCCAACCTAGAAATAAAGTTATTTGGGCGTCAAAGACTTTTAAAAAGTAGAAAAAAAAAATAATGGTATTTGGCTCCCAAAGAGCCATATCTGGCAACCCTGGTAAGGTGGCAGCCTTTCGGCGCGCCAGAAAAAACAAGAACTCGTAAGATCTTCGGTAAAAAGAAACAACAAAAGACCATCAGAGTTGCGGTAAGCAAATTTTTCGCACAGATTGTTAGCCATTTTTTCAAAAAGTTTCTCTCTATGTGTTACCTTTGTATGCCATTCATTAGCACTGTGGCTATGGAAGCGCTGAATCTGTGAGACAGTTTATAGGCTTCCACATTATCAGCGAGGAAACATAGCTAACGTTGACAAAATTGTATTGCCATGCTTTGTACTCGTAAATGGTTCATAGGTGAAATAGGACGAAGGTGATGATTGAACGGTTTAGAAAACATTGATGATTAATTAAACTGATAACATTTTTTAATATCTTAGATGCACAGGTAGACCTGACTAGGTGCGTGTGCCCATACCCCGTATCAGTCATACACAGACGCGAGATCACACACACACACACACACACACACACACACACACACACACACACACACACACACACACACACACACACACACACACACACANATACACACACACACACACACGCACGCACGCACGCGCACACACTGAACACTCCAGTGAATAAGGAAGAGGGGAAATAAAGACTCTTTTTTTTTTAAAACTGCTGGAGACACGAAGCAAAGGAGATCAGATTACTTCAGTTTCTGGGAACTTGTCCTCCGTCTCCTGTCTTGTGCCTTTTGCTTTCAGTTAGAGGTCACTGATAATTTATCGCTGCACGGGGTGATACATAGCGCATACTCCGAACCGTCGTGTAGTTGTCGTTGGCTGCGCTGATGAGCTCGTACAGCAGGCAAAGATTCTTCTGTCTATTGTGGAGTTAAAAAGTAAGTGTTTTTCAGATTATGTTTAGTTCGTTAACAGGGTTCCACTGTAAGGTGACTGGTGAACGAGTATTAACGAATAACGTGACGTCTTGCTGCCCTTGCACGCATGGGACAGCGATGCCTATATTCTCTTTGTCCTGAGAGAGGAAGATTTGTTATGTTTTTGACTTGACATCTGTATGTAAAGGTATCTTAAGCTATACGTCACTGTCACAGCTTTTCTTACTTACTGTTTCTATGTAGCTGTATATCTCTAAATTTTCAGAGGTTGTGTCATTTATTTCACCTGCTGATAACGAAATGTTATATGTCAGAAATCTCTTTTTCGTGGCATGATAGAATGTCAGATGATTAATTTAGATAGATGTGTACAAATGTTGGATGAAATTAATGTTTTTCTTTGAAATAATCATAAATCATAGGCATGAATATCCTTAGTTATAATACGTTCTGTGTGCTTGAAATTTTATGGAACTATTTGATGCCAGGTATGTATGTATCTATGGTCTCGTTCGTGCACTAGTCTAGACAATTGATCGAAATAATAGCCAAAGATTCTGAAAGCGAATGGCCTCTCTTCCCGAGGCTTTAAGATATTCTTTCTTGTTCATGATTCCTCGTCTATTCATCCATTAAATGTAATGGCTTGATGAGCTCAGTGAATATGGTTAGGAAGTCGTAGAACACAGCAGAATGACCAATGATATCCCCAATTATTATTACTTTCATTATATTATGAGAATGTAGAAGTCCCATTTGAACCCCCTTTATACCCTTTTCTTCTTTTTAATGTTCATTGGCTGTTTGAGAGCTAAACAGAACAATGTAAATAACACTGAAGAAGAAGGCAAGCCTCAAAATTTGTTCCATGGAGCTCTTGACCTTTTGCCGGGAATGCTATTTAGGCCTAAAATATACAGGCCTCGTTCCCTGTAATGCAATCATGCATACACCTACTCGTTATCTAGACTAACTAGTTTTGGCCTCTTTCTAGTCCATACGACTACTAAAGTTATTAAACCCGTTGGGTATGCACTTCCTAATGTTTTATAAAGACAGATCAGTAGAGATAAATAAAGGATGGTATAACAGAAAACAGCCGTGGACTATTTCATTGTTTTAAAATAAATTTTCTAACCTGTTCATCTTAAGAAGGCAATGAATAGTGTGTTATTGAGGTTATATCTAAAGAACAGTGTCATATTGAACGGCAGTATTTCGCAATTTAGCCCCTGGAGTGTCATTTTCTGCCAGTGCAATACCACCATTTATTACGGCAGACGCCATTTTTGGAGCTAGTGTTTTCCGCACTCAGAACGAGGTTTACAGTTGGCTAAAAAAGAACGAACGAATGGCGAAATACCGATACAGACACACACACACACACACACACACACACACACACACTATCATGCCGTTTGCATTCGGTGTCTAGCTTAGTAGTTTTAGTTTCTATCCACTTAATGCACACTCCATTTATTATGAATCGTATTGGTACATGGGTTAACAGTGCATGTTTTAGACCTAATAATAGACAACACCGACTAATGAGCAAGATTCAGAAATGAGATGTGATCAGCTATAAAACCTCATCTTCATTGTCAAGCAGCGAATTTCTTACATTCTATTTCCAATATTTTGCATTCCAGCATAACAAGCAAGACAGAGCGATTTAATGGTTTCTACTCTGCACTATAGCTTGCAAGATGGTCATTAAGCAAACAGTGGCCAACGGCATTATTGAGGCTATCGCGGACCTCAGAGCAGGAGCGGAGCTCGAGGATTTCACAGTAATTGTTGATGGAACTAAGATAGGATGCCATCGTTTTATCCTGGGTGCCTGTTCACAGTTTTTCAGAGGTCTTCTCCGCTCTGGAATGACGGAAAGCAATGAACAGTCTGCGAGTCTGACGGGTGTGTCTTATTCCACCTTTACCGAGATTCTTTCAGCTTTGTACACAGGAGTAGATGTTTTGACCAGTGAGAATGTCATTAACATTTGGCATGCCGCCAGTTTTTTGCAAATAGGATTCCTAATAAAGGAATGTGAAAATTTTGTTATTGTGAATCTTTCTAAGGAGACCTATGAAGAGGTTTATAGACATGCAAAGATGTTGGATTCAACAAATGTGCTGAAATGTGTTTATGACTTTATGATAAAGAATTTTAAAGACTTTCGAAATAGCCAGGTGTTGCCAGAACTCTCTCTTGACGAAATGCTTGGTCTTATAAAAAGTGATCATCTTTTCGTGTCTTCAGAGGACGAAGTCATTGAAGCAGTACTGAGATATATCTCATTTGCCCATACAAACTTAAATACTGGTGTTGAATGCGAAAATCGTGATTCCCAAACCAGTCAAGTAAAAGAATATTCGTCGTCGAAGAAGGAGGTTGTTGATGTTGACATGTGGTCAAAAAATAACCTTATAAAATTATTAGAACCGACCAGGCTGTGCTTAGCAAGCTCAGACTGTCTTGAAATGTTGATGAAAAATACAATGGTAATGGAATGTCAGCAAACTAGAAACCTCGTTGTCCAGGCTGTTTGTTACCAGCTTCAGGTGGGGCAACGGCATGGGCAGTGGCCAGCGGCCGCTTTTCATAGACGTTGCAGTGATCATGAGAATGTGCTGATGACTGTTGCGCCAAATCATGCGAAAGTATACTCTGTTTTCGATAATATGTACCATAATTTTCCCTTCATTAAGGAGCAGGATTCAGAGTATTGTATTACAGCATATGACAATGAGCCGTATGTGGTTTCCCACATAGATCTCTTTGTTTACCGATATGGCGCGTGGAAAAGGCTTATCAATGGCCCTGGTTATCCAGCCATAGCAACATCTTGTGAAAAGTTCATTTATTTCTTTAGCAAAACGTCCAAGGATATCCACAAAATCGATCCAAAAGTTATCCCACCTGCCTTGCGGAGAGTTGCTGAATTCCCTGTTGATACGTCTATAACTGCCGCTGTACCTTTTGAAAAAACGATACTTGTTTTCAGCTCTGAGCACAAAGATGGCAAGGAACTGACAGCTGTGCACCGCTTTGATCCCAGAACAGAGGACTGGACACGGCTTGAGAACCTCGAAAGTCCTGCGATGAACCTGATATCATTTAATGATGGTGATTTCACATATATTCTCCAAGGATGCGGAAAATTATGGAAAATTACTAGCAGTGACACCATGTCAGTAGAAATAACGCCGTGTACATGTTTATGGGAGGGTCATATTGTGCCTCTGTATGGTTGTGCTGTCTTTAGAAATACAATATGCACTGTGGCTCTAGTTGGTGACAAACGCCATGGTCTTCCTCAGTCTATCCCTGGAACAAAGCTCGTGGCAAGATGGTTTTCTGTTCAGGGTCCAGTAAGCACAGCAGCGCTGATAATGCCTAAACAATCCTTTCGGATCTCCAAATAATCTCCTGTACAAATGCGAGGTTCTTCTGATCTAAATGTGGGCATAGTGTAACACTGATATTAAGCACTTAGTGTACTCCATCATTAAGTGCGACTTTCACAGATCCTTTGTTATCTTCTTGGTACAGTTGTATATTTTATATCAGACGAACCTCGATAACAGGCGCATCTCCATAATATAATATGGCTTTCCTCCATACATCAAAGAAGTGGACTGGGATTAATCGTAATCGACTGTACATAAACCATAAAATAGTTATGCATTAAGAGATTGTGGTATATTTATATCAAATGTGGACAAACGGTACACCTTAGTTTCTTACCCAACGGGTTTCCATCGATATTATTATATCTAGTCACCCAAGCTTCCAAGCAAAGTTATATAAAAAAGTACACTCCTGTACCCTACCACCTACGAGATGCCTGTGTGTGTTGTTCTTGAATGAATATCCAATTTAAAGTACATGACATCACAGAGATCACCACCACCAGTTATGGAGTTTCTGAACCTCAGTGCCGTGAGAGCTTATCTTGGACAAAACTAGAAGAGACCTCCCTTGCATTCTTTAGCTAGACAGAAAAAAAGCAATCCTAGAGCCTATCACCCATGGTACACGACGCCATAAGCAACTAGCTTCAAACAAGTGCATGTCAAACCGCTTCCCTAACCCGACAATACGATAAAGTGGAATGTGCTCAAGAAGACAAATGCAGAGAGAAAATGAAAGAAGGAAAGAAAGTGATGTGGTGGGAATCGAACCCGCGACCTCTGGGTCGGCACCTATCGCCTTGACGTCAGTTCGGAATTAGGTAGACGTCTATACACGACCACGCCGCCACTCCAAAAAAAAAAAGTGGCTTAGTGGCCGGGGTCTTTCCCGAAGCCGAACAGAAGACTAGCAGTCATAGCGCTAGGCACGAGACTCACACACATCACAAGCTCTCCCGCCCCCCTCCTCAACCAAAGGCCGTTAGGCTTCATTTGGTAACTCAGCAAGACAAACACTCAGATGTACACACACCATTAAACATAGTGAACAAGACAGGGTCGTTTCATTTAGTGGTGACATAAGTGTAATAATACAAGGATGAAACGGAGCACTGACAACAGGGTCACTAAACCCCACTGCCTGAATGAAGGGTTGGCTTAGTGACAAAATGATACTACTTGTTTACATTTAGCAGTTAAACTTTAAAAAAAAAAATTGGCACCACCAGGGAAAGAATAACGGGTAAAAAAACTGATTATGATATCAGATCAAATGGCCCACTCTAGAGAGCTTCAGTGATTTGCCACAACCTAACCCTTTAAGTTAAACCGTGATTTTCATTACTATTTTTGACAGAGAAAGTAATGAGGGTGGGGGAGAAGAGAAGAGGAAGAAGAGGAGGAGGAGGAGGAGGAGGAGGAGGAGGAGGAGGACGGGTTCTTCCTTCAGAATGATAAATACGCGTTAAGCACCCTTTGGTAATTTTTCTAAGATACAAATTAGGAGTTAGGAATGAGATCATGCCCAAATTTTATGACAGTAGAGTTGATCGGTATATTTGCAAAAGGCAAAAAAAAAAAAGTGCTCATTGTTTTGTTTAGGCACTATTTTGTGATAGAGACTTCTCAGTACAGTTGTATATTTGTGTATGTGTGTGTCTGTGTGTAGGTAAGTTGTGTTGGTGTATGTGGTCTGTGTTTATGAGTTTTGCGTGCAAGCATGCGTATGTGCATGTGTGCATGCATGCGTGTATATATGTGTGTGCATGCGTTTTGTGTGCATGTATATATGTGTGCTCGCTCGCGCTTGGGTGTGTGTGTATGTGTGTGTGTGTGTGTGTGTGTGTGTGTGTGTGTGTGTGTGTTGTGTGTGTATGTGTGTGTGAGTGTGTGTGTGTGTGTATGTGTGAGGGAGGGACAGTGATAGAGAGAGAGAGTGAGTGAGAGAGACACAGAGAGAGAGTGAAAGAGACACACACAGCGAAAGAGAGAGAGTGAGAGAAACAGAGAGAAAGACAGAGACACACACACACACACACACACACACACACACACACACACACACACAGAGAGAGAGAGAGAGAGGCAGAGAGAAAGAGAGTATAAACACGCGTGTCTATGCTTTCCTGTCTGCGTCGAATGTAGTTTTTAATACTCTTGTTCTTTTTTGTACATTTCGTACACTGCGTGCATCACTGCATAATGTGTTTGTGTGGTCATTGTGATATAAGCACATGTCGACAGCACGGCCCAGAGTTTGAATGACACTAGAAAATAGGACTTTTAGTGACTATGTAGAGAAACTGATTTACAATGCCAATGTCATAATCTCTCTCAATGCATAAATACATATAGCTATATATATCATATATTATATAAATACATAATGTGATAAATGAAAGACATAACAAAGTCATTGCTGGTCGCTCCCGCAGCAGCGCCCTGGACCCCCATCTCTAAAGCCAGGTGCTTATTTACACCTGAGTCGAAGGTCTCTGGCAAGAACACCCCAATACAAACTGCCCGACCAATGAGTAGATCACACAAACTTTGGACCTGACAATTTTCATTTTCTGTACGATTCACAAACCACATGGCCATACTGCCACCAAGTGTGGACATAGTACCAAAATCTGATGTGTGGAATACAGCACCTCAGTACAGACATTAAAACATTACATTAGAACATTATATTAGAACTTTACATTAGAACTTTACGAATCTGAATCCGTGAAGATTAATCCCTAAGTTTGTGTGTTTGTGGTACAAGGTAAATGAGGTATAAAATGAACCTAAACTTGGTGGACTAAATGTCTGTCAGGGCATATTGAACTTACACCCTCCCCCTACGCCTTTTGTTTTTGTTTGGCAAAAAGCAAGAATTATTCCAATGTCAATGTTTAATTTTATA
>JAWQUT010001506.1:6639-24027 GCA_033807755.1 Ellobium chinense
TAATTATCATTATGACTAGATTTACTTGCTCGATTGGAGCAGGGAGAAAGTATGACAAATGATATAAACCCCCCCAATTTGTAGAGTTCTCCAGTGGGGACAAGTTGGCCCAGGATAACACAAGTAGACCGAATATCTGTTACTCGTCAACTTCTCTAAAAATAATGAATGAAGATTCTTATGAGATGCGCTGTAAGCGTATAAGTTAGTAACTAAGAAAGATTCTTATGAGACGTGCTGTAAGCGTATAAGTTAGTAACTAATGAAGATTCTTATGAGACGTGCTGTAAGCGTGTAAGTTAGTAACTAAGAAAGATTCTTATGAGACGGGCTGTAAGTGTATAAGTTATTAACTAATGAAGGTTCTAATGAGAAGCGCAATGTATGTGTAAATAGGTATAAATCAGAAGTTAATAGATTAAGAATAGTTACATATATTACTTCACCCCATTTGTCATCCACATTCATTACTGACGGTATTGTTCATCATTTAATGTTATTATAGGATATATCATCAGGTATCATGTACAAAGTTAACAGATTAAGAGTAGGTACATATATTAGTAGATTACTTCACCCCATTTGTCATCCACATTCATTACTGAAGGCATTGTTCATAATTTAATGGTGTTAGAAGACATATCATTAGGTATCATGTACAAAGTATTATAATCTTCATTGGCAAATAACAAATAACACGGTAGTTATTAAGATTACATTATTATCTTCATTTACCAATAACACTGTCATTTACATTATTGTATTGTACGTATAATTTATATTATTCATGGAATAAATGACTTGCTACTCATATCTTCAAGGAGACAGTTGGTCTTTGTGATATCCTGAGAACATATAGATTAATTCCTTCTATATTCTTCAGCCCCACTGAACCTCACTCTCCTAAAGAGCCCACGCAAAACAAAGTACCCAGAACCAAGATTACCACATATGTTAAGATCAGAGCAGATTAGTGTCGTGTGGTTATCGCCCCTTACCAGTCCCTCTAGTCGATGGTAATTATGAAAATATTGCCGTCACGGGAATCTCGAATTACGGAAATCTCGAACACTTTTTTCGATCCCGGAGAAATTCGAGTTTTCCGTGCTCGACTGTATTCAGTCGGTACGAAGGGAATTCTGGACTTTGGCTGAGCTTCAGTCCGTCCTTAACGTGTAATAAGAAAACTGGCTGAAATCATCAGTCAGCCCCGCAGTCCGTCCTCAAAGCCAGAAAATCAGGCAGCGCCTGATTTTTTGGCGTCCAGACTGTCTGCCGGGAGGAGGAGGCGGCATGTCTTTGAAGTTTTCCCCGCCGCGATAAAATGCCCGTTTACAAACTTATCAAAAATGACATCCTAGCGTAAAAATAATATCAAATTCGGAATCAGCATAGATATCAAAATTGACTCGCGGGTAATTTGTTATATTACTTTATTTAAAAGTTAACAAAAAGTGTCAATTTCTTTCATTGTGTAGGGCTTGGCCTAGTGTGTTTTGTTGTTCTTGTGTTGATATTGATGACCCGTGTCATTGTCTCGGTATACGTCTAGCGAATATTTGTGCACGTGCTGTCTTTGTATTGTAGACCTTTCTATTCTATTATGGCAACGTGGTGCATCAAAATCTATCGTTCTACTGACTGATTATGGAAAATTAAATCAAAAGACTACTGCAATAAGTTTTAATGAGAAAAGGCCTACGGAAAACTTGTTGAATTTTGTAAACAATTTATAGCGGCTCGCATCACTGTTGATTGCTTAGCAATCAGTGGCGATACGAGAGACAACAGATGCAAATAAGTCTCTTCGTCCATGTTCATGAAATTGTTGAAGTCCTCGGGAAATGCTCTTTATCTCCTCCCAAATATTTGTGTGTGAAAGCTCACACCTCTTTAAAGCCAGTTGTTTTTTATTTTTTTACCACATACGACTTTGTTTTCGTGTTCTTTTATTTTTCAAAATGAATTGTTAGGTTATCTAGAACCCGAAGTGTTTTGTCTCAGCCATCATGGCTTCATTTGGCGGGAAATTATTTGTGTGCTTGTGTGATCCGGATGGCATTCAGTTTGATTGTTGCTTCTAATTCTAATGGCCTGCAGGCTGACTGCAGTCAAAAAGTTCTTCCGTACTGACTGTAGGTGTAATACCCCAGTGATGTTTTCAGTGTCCTTACATTTTGGGGCTTGTGAACAGAAATGCCAAAAGCAAATAAATTAGTTTTCAAGGATTCCATTGTAGGCATAAAACAGTATTAAAATTTAAATCTAGTTAACTTTGAAACTGAATGATTTTTCCCATTCACCTTTCAAATCTCTCCTCAAATTGGGTGGCCCAGCATTTTTGGCTAAGTTTCATCCTTTTTCCATGATCCTGTTAATTTATCAATAACAGAAATATTCTTTTCAGCGCTATTTTTAATTTTACCCCCATTTGGCCATTGAAAACTTTGGGTTGTAATGAAAGACCCTGCTTCAAGACGCAAGAAGTAAAAACAGAGTACCAGGCTCACTTCAGAAATAGAAATTCCACTGATGAGCAGTTCAGGGAGCGAGAGCGTGAAAGGAAAAAGGCTGCTCGAGCAAAATGGGATGAAGAGAGGAAAGAAAAACACAGACAACAGTGCAGGGTGAATCATAAGAAGAATTGCATATTAAGTTACTGGCCATGACCAGTTTTAGAATTTGTGTTTAAAACAAATCAAGAATATTTGAGTTTGAGGCATAACTTAGAAGTTATTATAACACATCACTAAACATTGTCATACAGTAATTACCCCACACTGTCCATCATTTTGTTGTGAAAGTTGGTTGTGTGTATGGTTGAGGATAATAAATGATAGCAGCTAGTTGGCTGTATCCACTGATGTTCAAATAAACTTCTTGTATGTAGTTGAACTAATTTCTTGTTTTCAAATGGGGGGTTTTGTCGTGAGAGTTATATCCATAAGACTGTTTTTCAAAGCTCATTTTAATGCAAATTTGCAATGATGGACCAAAAATTTTGCTGCAATATTTACTATGTGAATGGTCTTGCTATAATTATGTATGATTAAAGCTGATCTCACAAGTATTTGGGTTAGTAAGAAAATGAGTATGCCATTCTGTCTTATGGATATAACTCTCATGACAATAAATGTCTCACATATATGAATGATTCATGAATGTTTTCATCTTGAACAACATTCTGTATGTTTACATTATGTTTATGCCCAGAATGCTTGCGGGATTTGCCTGAAATTAAGAATTCCCATTATTTTGATCTTAAGTGAGACACTTATGTCATGAGAGTATATCCGTAAGATTGTGACACCTCACTAATAAAGGCCCATTATCTCATCAATGCCTGTTTCACTTTCGTGGACAGTATTATTTTCTCAAGAAAATACATTATAAACTTTAATGAAACGCATTGATTTTGCTGTTATTTTCTTATTTTGAATTTATGTGTGTCTTGTCCCCCTTTCACTGCTGAGGTTTTAGGAAAGGCTCATATTACATCTTCTGTGCTATATTTTCTTTAAATATTGCAGAAATATTTAATTTTGATTAGGACTGTGCAAAATAATTTCACTTTTTGCTTTTTTTACTTCCTCTAAGTAAAAAAAGAAATTGTTCCTTCAACAACCTAGATCTAGATCAGTCTATGTAAATATTTAGCATCATAACACATTTTTCTACAACAATTTGCCTGAAATTTCAGTCAATCTTTGGAAGCCATTTACACGGTCTGTGGGGCTGTGCTATCTCTGCAATCATCAAAATCTGATTCCTTAGAACCTAAGCTTTCATTTGATCATCACATATAATATGACATGTTTTGATGATGAGTAACTTCAACTTGGCTAGACTAGTTCTAGACTAGATCTAGGGAACTTTAGGTCCCTACTTTTGTGAAAGGACACTGTTATTCGTACAATTGTTTGAATAACTATAACTGGTTATTCGGACAATTGTTTGAATAACTGTAACTGGTTATTCGTACATTTGTTTGATTAACTATAACTGGTTAACAGGGATGCCAATGGCAGACCAAAAAAAATCCTGAAATTTGCTCGAGCGTGCAGCGTATCACCATTTCCGACAGAAGCCAACTCAGCCTTTATGCTTTTAAGTCTGAATCATTTTCCACAATTATAAGGCACTAAAGTAAACATTTCAGCCGTTTAGTTCCCGGCTTCGCGAAGAATAGGAATGACGTGGTGCTAGCGTGTCGTACGAGGCGACTAAATGGCGAAAAAAACAGGTAGTGACTCCCGACACAGAGTCACCTGGTCCTCCAGGTTGGGGGTCGGGTCACGGGGCTAACAACCCCTCCCTTAAAACAAAACATTGTTACAGAAACACATACAAACGAAAACCTGAATCTCTGCTTGGCTGATTGTGGAATTTCTCCAAATGGAGAACTCATGATGCGTGACAGTCAAATCCGAAAGGAAGCTGTTAGGCGGACGCCTCCACCATCATCCAAGTCTCTCCGGATTGGATCGTGGAACGTTAGGACCTTGTATGAGACTGGAAAAACTGCACAGGTTCTTCAAGAAATGCACAGGTACCGTCTAAACATACTAGGAATCAGCGAGACCCACTTGAACCAGTCTGGACAGAAACGAATGAAAGAAGGAGAACTTTTTATCTATTCCGGAAGTGACAGAGATGGACCTCATAGAGAAGGAGTAGGAATGTTCATAAACAAGGCAACACAGAAAACATTCAGAGGTTGGGAAGCACATGGCCCAAGAATCATCATGGCCTCATTTGGAACAAAGAAAGAAGTCAAGCAAAAGGAAGGTAAGAAGGTCATAAACATGAACATCATACAAGTATACGCCCCAACCAACGATGCCGAAGAGGAGGACAAAGACAACTTCTACAACCGCCTCCAGAGTGTGATAGACAAGCTTCCAAGTAAGGACATCAACATTGTCATGGGAGACATGAACGCCAAGGTAGGCTCCGATAACAGTCACTACGAGGAAATCATGGGCAGACAAGGACTAGGAGAAGCAAACGACAACGGGGAGAGGTTTCAGAACTTCTGTGCATTCAACAGCCTAGTCATCGGAGGAACAATCTTCCCACACAAGAGGATCCACAAAGCAACTTGGGTCTCCCCAGATGGAAGAACGGAGAACCAGATAGACCACTTCTGCATTTCTCGAAAGTTTAGACGCTCACTGGAAGACGTCAGAGCTCTGCGAGGAGCAGATGTCGGGTCGGACCACCATCTGATCCTTGGAAAGATGAGGCTGAAACTGAGAAGGTATGCACAAGCCACAGCCGGAAGTCGCCAAAAGTACCAAGTCAGTGTTCTGAAGGACCCTGCTAAGAAGAAAGAATTCAAACTGGAACTGAAGAACAGATTTCAAGCCCTCCAAGATCTGGAAAAATGTGAGGTAAATGATCACTGGGACAAGATAAAGGAGGCAGTAAATGCAACCTGCCAAAGTACCCTTGGACCAAAGGACAACACCAGGAAGGAATGGATCTCACAGGACTCCCTAGACAAGATCAAGAGAAGGAGAGAGCTGAAAGCGAAAGTCAACGACTGCCGTACCAGAACGGAGAAACTCACTGCACAAGAAGAGTACTCCAGAGCGAACCGGGAGGTAAAGAACTCCATCAAGAAGGACAAGAATACCTACCTGGATGGCCTGGCAGAAAAAGCAGAAAAGGCAGCAGCAGACGGACACTTGAGAATTGTTTATCAGACAACCAAAACTCTTTCACGGAAATTTAGCAAGCCCACCCTACCAGTGAAGGACAAGGAAGGAAACACCATCTTGACTCAGCAGGACAACTCAACCGATGGCGGGATCACTTTGACAAACTCCTGAACAGACCACCGCCAGACAATCAGCCAGAAATTCTTCCAGCCAGAAAGGATCTCCCAATAAATAAAGAACCACCCACGAGAGAGGAATTAGCGGCAGCTATAACATCCCTGAAGTCACACAAGGCTGCAGGTCCCGACCATATACCACCGGAAGCCCTTAAAGCAGATATGGAGACATCAGTGGAAATGCTGAACGCCCTATTTGAAAAGGTTTGGCAGGAAGAGGAAATACCTACAGAATGGAAGGAAGGACACCTGATCAAGATACCAAAGAAGGGAGACCTCAGCAACTGTAACAACTACCGAGGCATATCACTCCTGTCCATACCAGGGAAGATCTTTAACAGAATACTCTTGGAGAGAATCAAACTGGCAGCAGACGACAAGCTCAGAGGAAACCAAGCAGGATTTCGCAAGAACCGGTCATGTGCTGACCAGATAGCTACCCTGCGCATCATTGTTGAGCAGTCTCTGGAATGGAAATCACCCCTTTTAGTCAACTTCATCGACTTTGAGAAGGCATTCGACAGCGTTGACAGGGAAACTCTGTGGAAACTCATGAGACACTACGGAATACCTGACAAACTCGTCAAGCTTGTGAAGGCCACCTACGATGGAACAAGCTGCCAAGTCTTTCATGAAGGACAGCTCTCAGAACCATTCCAGGTACAAACAGGGGTGCGACAAGGATGCCTGCTGTCACCTTTCCTCTTCATCTTGGCAATTGACTGGGTCATGAAGGAAGCCACAAAAGGCGCACGAAATGGAATACAGTGGACACCTTGGCAACAGTTGGACGACTTGGACTTCGCAGATGATCTTGCACTGTTGTCACACACACACTCTCAGATGCAAGAAAAGACCGAGGAACTCAACAGTCTATCAAAGAGCGTCGACTTACGTATACATCCTGGTAAATCTAAAGTGTTAAAACTAGGCACGGTCTCAAGCTCTGCTGTCACGGTAGAAAAAACATCCCTGGAAGAAGTTGACTCATTCACCTACCTAGGAAGTATCATTGACAAAAAAGGTGGTACGGAAGCGGATGTAAAAGCAAGGACTGCCAAAGCAAGGACTGCATTTAATCAACTATCAAAGGTCTGGAAGGCAAGCAACATCTCACTGCATACAAAGATCCGACTTTTCAATTCAAATGTCAAATCAGTGCTCCTCTATGGCTGTGAAACCTGGAAGACAACAAAGACAGTAATGAACAAAGTACAGACATTCATCAATAGATGCTTGAGGAGTATTCTAAAAACGAAGTGGCAAGACAAGATACGAAACGAAGAGCTATGGGCAAGAACAGGACAAAAGGAAATAGAGGTAGTAATTGGACTCCGTAAATGGCGCTGGATTGGACACACCCTCAGAAAACCTAGTGGAAACATCACCAGGCAATCACTGCAATGGAACCCACAAGGAGCACGAGGCAGGGGTAGGCCACGGGAGACATGGAAACGATGCACGGAAAGGGTCATGCGAGAAAAGAAGCTCACTTGGAACGAGCTTGGAAAGATAGCCCAAGACAGGGAAAGATGGAATTCGCTTGTGCGTGGCCTATACCCTGCTAGGGGTGAAAGGCATTGATGATGAAAGTAAACATTAAAACCAAACAAACTTTAAAGGAAAGTCAATTTTAGAATTGTGACTACATAACCTAAATTTCGTCTGCACAAATAAAGTACAGCAAATAAATATAGAAATTTAAAGGAAGACTGAACCGTCCTACAGACTGTATTAAATCATATGATACCCTACTATTCCAATAAAACAGTCTTTCAAGTGTCTGTCATAATGATATAACACACCTGCTGGCCCCAGACAACCCACAGGGTTACATTATCCAAAGTCCGAATTGTTACAACCACTGCGCGCGTGGCGGCCATAAGCTTACGTCAAATACGTTCTCGCCACATGGCCAAGCTGTCTAGCCAGTGCTCTGCGGACGGGAGATAGCATGTTGGTATGAATGTTTTAATTCCTCTGTGAACAGTAGATATGCCAAATAAAATCATGCTGAGGCAATAAAAATGCAGAATACTTTTTCTGCTTTACACTTTACTTTTGAATTTGGAATACCAGAAACTTAATTAAAAGCTGAATAATACATTGTCAGGTAGAGGCGTCTGTACCTGTTGGAACATAAGTGACGTCAGCGTTTTTGCCACAGACTTCTGCTGATCGGGAAAGGGGAATAATTCTAGACGCGAGGGCCAAACCCGGTAACTCTAGCTCTCCTTATTGCGTCATATTACATACGCGCACGGTAATAGAACGATGCTCTTTCTTCGCAAAATTGACTCGGTGGGCACCATAGATAATTTTCAGAGAGAAAAAGTATTGAAAAACGGAAAATTATTTTTGATGTGCGTGTCCTACTTTAAACAAGGTGTAGACTAGACTACACTATGTTACCATCTCTTTACCCATAACGGTTAACGCACATTTATTATCATCTCTTATTTGGTCCTGATAAAATATGCACAAATGAGTAGTGCTCTGACTTGCAGAGTTCAGATTGAGCTGGATTTAATGATTCACGCCAAGTTCACAAAAAAAGCTGCTGAAGGCTTGGCTGCATTCTCTTTCTCTGTAATGTCCTTGAAACTCGCCGGAATCCTACCGTTACGAAGTGACAATTCCTTGAAGCATGGAGCGTGTAGGTGCCTTCTTTCCCGGTGTGCCGTGGTTTATTATTGCACAGTGTGCGTCACGCGTAGACTATCCATCTTCTTTAAGCTTACGGGTGTAATCAGATTTATAATAATAAATTATGATTTATAGACTAGACAACAATGGATTCTAAGTAGGACTGTTGATTTTACATCACTGTCTTTTCTTGAATGATGCCCGAGCGCACTGTTTACACTTCCCACGAGTTCGAGTGCTAAATATAGCACCGGTATTCCTCTGACCTCGTTAGAGGCGTCTGCGAGCGCATTCAGGAAGTTTGTAAAATATCTAACTTCCAGCTTTCGTGCTATTCGTCTTTCGCGTATTTCATTTTCATGAATGTTAATAGTTAATGTTTTCCGGATAACGCGGGATTTTTTTTTCTCCGTCGCTCAAAACGCCGAAATATCCGAATTTTTCTTCTCGCTGCTCAAAAACGGCGAAAAATCCGGAAATCCGGATTTATCCGGAAAATTGGCATCCCTGTGGTTAATGAAGGGAGAGGGTTATTCATACAATGGCCTTCTCTAACGATAGCACGGACTCCATGACTTGTCTACAACTAAATGAACTGTATCATCGGTGCTGTCGTTAGAGATAGCCCATACAATTGTTTGAATAACTTTAACTGGTTATTCGCACAATTGTTTGAATAACTGTAACTGGTTATTCGTACATTTGTTTGAATAACCATAGGTATGAAGATGCCAGCAGCACCTGGCATTTTGATATGCAATTTTATTAAATTTTAAATAGTTCTTATAAAATCACAATGGAGTGGCCTGGCCTTGGTCTACCTTTCAAACTCCAGGGCAAAAATATCATCGAATTTCCGGGTTCGTCAAGGTATGAAGATGCCAATGTATTTTTCACTGTTGGCTATATTAGGTTTTACACCTCTCATTAACTTATCCTGGGGTGCCGTTTCAAAATACTTTCCAAATATGTAGTTCAGCTCTTCCTCCAAATTTTGACACAAAGAAAAATGCACCTGAACCAGTTAGATTTTGAGAACTTAGGCAGTGAAGCAGACACCCTAATATTTTAGGCCTTTTCACTCAGTAAACAGGGTAACCTTACCCCCCTAGCAACAATCACAAATGTTATACTTGAGTGACTAAATCTCACCTATTCTGAGTCTACACATAAATTTGCACCCATCTAAGCCTTGGAAATTAAAATCCAACCCCTTCCCCCCCTCCCCATGGCCAATATTCTGATTTTATAGGAACTATTTAAAATTGCATATTTTTATGCCAGGTGCTATTGGCATCTTCATACCTCAAATTGCGCTGTTTAGAGAAAACAGTTGTGCGAATAAACAGCAATGGTTATTTGTACAATTGTGCTGCATTTGTACATACAGTATTGTTCGAATAACTAGACTAGATCTAGACTAGAGTGAGTTAGTACAAATGTGCGGATAACCACTCCGTTTGTGAAACCTTCCATATGTCATACTATACTCATAAACTCAGCTTTATCTGCAAGTTGAAACAATACCTTAAAAGTCAGTGAAACTTCTGACCTCCAATTTGGATCCAGAACCCCCAGACGCTCGGTATTTAAAAATTAAGACAACCCATTAGACTATGCCAAGTCAGTGGCGAATTTGTTTTTTCACCATTTGGCTTTGTAGTCATCACCGGCATTTGTCCAGCTGTTGTCAGATGGCACAAATAGTAGATAGTCTAGTCTAGATCTAGATCTATCTAGACTAGTTCATCTTCTTCATACGTCCACAAATAAATCGTTTCCTAAACATTTTTCTGCACAATTACGCTTGGCAGGGCACTGTCCTGGCAGTCCTGATTTCATCTTGTATCAAAACACACTTCACAGCAAAACGGCTTTTTAGTTTCGCGCTGAAAACATACACTGGTCGACGTCTTGAGAGTTGTATGACCCGGATGTTGATAACATTGGTTTAGAATGTTGGATTGGAAGTAGGAACGGTGGAGAAAAACCTGAGTAAGAAATGACAGTCAATTTTCTGAGCTGCATCTTGCGCACTTGCGACTACTCGCAGGGGACGCGGTAATAATTAGTAATATATTTTATGCGTTTTGATTGGCTGATTTTATTCCAGGATTCCCTTGTTATTTCTGGACCTTCCAGGAAACCGAAACCGATTTTTTGTTTAAGAAGTTTACTTCGTTCTTTTATTTTTCGAAAATGGCGGCATGGCGTTTGGACGTGAAACATGATGAAACTGATGTTTGTGTATTTAATGAGGACCTGGACGATTAGTAGAGGTAAGTATCAGCATTTAATTAATGATTATTATGTAAGTATGTCGTTTTTGTTAGTGAGCGATGTTATTAATGGCCTCTAGACTAGACTAGTAGAGCCAAAAGCATATGGACGTGACACATATTTTCGGCAGTCACCCGTTTTCGTCAACACTTTTGTTTTGTGAGTAGCTTCCCTCGAGCTTCCGTTAGCAGGCGGTCGGTACTTGTTTCGTACTTAAGAGTGTTTTCTGACTCTGCAGAGCAACGATGTTGCGCATCAAACTGAACATGGTAAGAGTTTGAAGAACAGAAAATTTAGGTAGTGGTTTTAATAGACTTTTAGTTAATACTTTTTTTATCTCGATTTAACGGACCATTTTCGAGCACTTTTCTTATTATTTTTTAACATCAGCATCGTTTGTTAGGGTCTTTCTTGTCGCCGTGATGCCATATCGGGAATTCCCGATAACGGCAAACATCATTTAGGGCGTCTTCAAGTCACTATGTTGCTTAGGTCCTTTTTTGGGGGGGGGGTTTAATCTTGTCTCATTCCTCTTTCTTTAAGTCTCTTTTAAGCCTTTCTTCTTCTTAGCTTTATCAGAATATATTTGATGTGGTTTAATAAAATGTCAAATAAATTTGCCTTCCTTTTTTTTGTGTTTTCATTATACTCATCATTAGCATAATCATCACTACCATTATCACCTTCATATTGGGCCAAGATAGTGTGTTAGCTGGGAAGTGATATCCTAAATAAGAGCAGATAGTAAATTTGCTTTTTGAGAAAGGCATACAATTTTGATAAGGCATATATGAACATCTAGATTTGACAACAATCATTTAGACATTGGTATAAGAGTAGGCCTACCTCCACAATAGGAGCATCAACAAATATTGTTCAGATCATGGCAGTGATGATGAAATATCCAGTGAAGATCTCTGCTGCATTTGCAAACGATTTTCACCACAAGCTTTGCAAGGGGCAGTCTCCCTAATTATTGTCAAGTGGGTCAAATGTGATCACCAAGGATGCTCACATTGGACACATGTCTCATTCTGCACTCATTTCAGAGTTGTTAGGCTGGGTGAAACGTACACTGCCCATGTCATCATCAGTCAGCTATGGAAAAATAGTGCAACTTGACCACCTTCTTTTGTCATGTTTGCACAAACTCAACAGTTCTGAGTTAAAATTTGGAATTTGTAACTTTAACTAATTTTTGGTGGACAGATTTTATGTCTGCACATTTGTGAATTCATCGGTTGAATCTGTACTTCAAGTTTTCACTGATTCAAGTGTCTGAACGCACCCTGCCACGCCCACCTCAACACCGGAACATAATTGCCGAAAATACATGATTGACAGAGTCAAAATGGTGGAACCCAATGGGTCAGCGTGTTCAATCGCTCTGTATTCCCGGGGAATAGGGTTTTAACCCACATAGACATTATTTTTTGGAGGTAAGTTGGATAACCCTTTGAATTATTTTTGTTTTCAATTTAGTTTTTGTGTTTGGAGTTGGCATTTGGAGTTTCTTTAATCTTTCGTTAGACTGCCGAAAATACGTGTCACCTTTGTAATGGCCGATTTTTCCATTAGGCCTAGAGAATTCCCCAACGGCCAGGGGAATCCATTATAAATCCAAGCTCAATCTCTTTCCATATTTCTGCATCGATCGTGAATTTGATATACACGTGAATTTAAGACAAGGGAAGAAGGAGAAGGTTTCAAATTTATGTTAAACAGTTAAATGAAAGGGAACTAGACTAGCAGTTTCATTACAACACTGTCACTGGCGGCACGTTTTCATCGAATCATTCATGGGTGGGCCTTTCTTAGTTTCTTGTTCAATTTTGTTTATAACTAGACCCTAGACTAGCCTAATCTAGTCATAGTCTATCTATCGTGAATCGAGAGGATTAACTCATTCTGACCGGAACGACGCAGGCTGCGTCGTTTTTTCCATGCACTGCTGTCGAAACAACGCAGACTGCGTCGTTTTGTTTTCTTGTGTTCTGGTTTAAAAATACTCCCCTACACCGCCTGAAAGGTCAAGGAAGCGGAAGTTGACAGTTCAGGAGGTTCATTCATAGTCTAGCGTTTGTTTGGGAACTGCGGACACTCAGTGAATTTTATCGAGGTTTTTTGTCACCGTATTGAACCAGGAAGTGCTGCGTTTTGTTGCTGTTTCTGACCCTGAATTCTCATTTGACTTATTTTTTAGTTCTTTTCTTTTTAATTATTATTGCCATTCTCCATTCAATTTCCTACATTTTCATATATAATGTATGTTGGTATTGCCCCAAAATTAGCTGAGTTACTGCCTCTTAAATTTACACAGGTGTAAAAAAAAATTCTGAAACCGAAGTCCCCGGCATTTGCAGTGAAAATATCCCAGTCAGAATGAGTTAAAAACTAAACAGCCCAGTCTCGTTAGTCTCGAGTTCCGGCGCTTCATCATACTTCATGAAAAAAAATAGCAGTGATTAGCAGACATCTTGTCTTCACTGATACGAACTTTGTTTCCACATGTTGTTTTCGTTGCTATAATGTGAATGAAAGGAAGTTCTGAACAAAAAAGAATGATAGTTCAGAATTTGCTCTCTTTTTTTACTTCAAATCAAATATTGCTCAGCTTAGAGTAGACTTAGTTTGACCCCACAGAAAACATGGGTCAAAACAGTTGTTTGAGTTTTGCTGCTACGCAGCCTGCGTGTATGCAAAATTCGCTGACAGCTTATCCCCCTGTCACCTCCCTGATTAACTGCCACAGCGGTTTATCCAATTTTAAGGCCGCTACTAGACTAGATGTGCTTTTCCGGTTTTCACATTGCATGGTGTGTCGCTTACAGCATTTTCAGAAAGGCACCATTCAAAAAAGATCATTCAATTTCAATTGTTGTCAGTGGTAACGTTCTGGCTTTCTCTAACAACAGCACCGAATTAGTCGAAATATCAATCTAGTCCATGACCTGTCTATGACCAAATGAACTGTATCATTATGATTATCCATGCGGTGCTGTCCTTCAACATAGCCAATGTTCTTTAGGCCAATGTGTAATTTGATTTTCATACTTTATGGCAGCGATCAAGTCTAAGACTAAATCATTAATATTTTAAAAGAACTAATCTTGTCACACCTGTACGCCCATGAAATAATTATTATTTGTTCTAACTTTAACATTTGGATCACGAATTTCTAATTTCTAAGTAGCAAACAAAAGATGCCAGCATGGAGAGTGATAACCGTTGCAATTTTTTCTGTTTTTCAGTCCTTAAACTTTGGTCCAGCATTCTTTGTGTTCTGAAGAACAGTTTTTTGGGGGTTTTTTTTGTATTACTAAATCGTCTAACTTGATTGAAATTGAAGAATTTTCTGTTAAAATGCTGAGCTTTTAACCCATTGTCATTAGGCTACACGATAGATCTAGATCTACACATAAATTGGTCTTATAAACCAATCGCGATCCCAAGAACCTGGTGGGAGAAACTTACAAATCCAAGAGCTTCGGCTGTTCAGAATGGAATTCAAAACAAACTAAATATAAATTTTCTGATTGGATTTGGATGCTATTTTAAACTGGGTTGAGCATTTTTTGTAAATAAAATTGATTTCATATTTTTGAAATGTAAAATATTCTCCCGCGAATCGATACAGATTTGACCATCCAATGCTATATTCAATACTCATCATGTCATCATAGTC
The DNA here is from genome assembly GCA_033807755.1 of Ellobium chinense. Lineage (NCBI taxonomy): Eukaryota > Metazoa > Mollusca > Gastropoda > Ellobiida > Ellobiidae > Ellobium > Ellobium chinense. The sequence goes on from JAWQUT010001506.1 coordinate 21,090, forward strand.
CACAAATCTAGACAAAGTGAATTTAAATGTGTACGCTTGACATGAAGTGCTGCATTTGGCAGTGAGTTAGTTTGAATTAATACTATGCTAAGCGTCAAGCACACATTTATTAATAATCTAGTCTAGATCATGAATTATCCAATGATGAGTGATGGGCCAATCCCTCGTTCTAGACAGTCGAATCAACTCAAGCTTTTCACAGCTCACCTCAGAAAGATGGATCCTGGCTCAGTCTTTGTCAGATTTGAGCTTGTCCAAGCCGAAGCTTTATTTCTAGATCACTGTATCATACAATGGCCCTATGGACGGAGGATCACAGCTCGAGCTGACATTACACACTAGTGAAGTGTAGACTGGTTCTTACTACTCTTCTCCTCCCCCTGCGCCTTCAACCCATTAAAATAATCCTTTCCTTTGATCGTATGAGAGGATATCTAAATGAAATTATCTTCGCAGATTCCAATGCAAACACTTTGCATACATGCCTTCCCGCACGTCCCTATCTATAATCTAACAAATAAGAGCTTCATTGAAAATGTTAGTAAAGATAGTGATTCCAGAGATTTGAAGTAAGGATTGATCCTAAGCTGGATCTTCAAAACGCAACCTGATTAAGTGAACTTGAGGAAAAGGTTGAATATTTATCTTTTGAGTCGAGCTGACCAGCCTTATTATCTGGTCTAGATCATTACTGCCTAGAACAGTAATATCTCATGCAGAACATAATAAAGCTGAAAGTCACTAGGTAATTTTACACAACTGCAAGACATAGAACTGCTGTGATACAACCCATCATCTTTCCCAACAAGCCACTGACTGAGCTCAGATAGTTAACAAAAAAATTGGAAACTAGTTAAAAAGTAGAAGACCAAAGAACAGCCTCAGTAAAACAAAAATTCATTCCTCATGTTGGACTTCAACTTCTTTTCTTCAGACTGTCAGACTGAAATCTACTGACGAGCTAGATCACATAATTATGTCACAATGCAGAAAAGCAACAAGGACATCAGTCATAGTGAAAAGATCGAAATCGAAGATCTGATGAAATTTGGATAATCTGTTAATTTCAGTTTCAGTCCATATTATTTCTGTGAGTACACTTTTTAGCCAAGTTAATGTTATTATTCATTCTTAAACTTAAAATGATTTGAAATGAAATTTTACAAATTTAGTGTTAAGGGGTGTTACATTGACTCATTGAGTGAGCATGATGCTAAAGTGTAAAAACAGAGTTGTTGTTTTTTTTGTTGTTTTTTTTAATGTAACTTCACTTTTCAGTTCACAGTTTCAAGGCCTTGGGGAACCTAAATATGCTTTCACTGAATTTGGCATCAGACTTGGGAATTTTCATGTTTGACTATAGACTTAGCTCAAATTGCATAGTATACACAGGTAATAAGAAAGAAAGAATACCAAAATATTTTTATTAGAAAGACAATTTCTGGTCACAGTGTCTTCCACTTAAAATGGATGCATGCTTATTGTTTAGAATATATAATACCAATTGTTGTTTCCATTAAAACTAATACTAAGTAGCAAGTTTCTGTTTTTTCTTATCAATAGACAGTGAACTCTTCAAACATTTTTGATTGACAAACTGCATCAAAGTATTTGAAGGGCCAGTGTGGCCTCCAAACCTGTGAGGATGAAAGAGCCCCCCTAGCAACCGTGATGGGCTTCTTCTTGGCACCTACCTTATTCAGGAGGTAGGAACCAGGTGAGAAACTAGTATAAATGTAAGGTTAGGTTCTTTTATAAAAATGAACTAGGGGGGTGGCATACTATTGTCAAATACAGTTAATTTCGAACCCACTGTTGGAACTGTCATCCTGCATGAAACTCATTAGAATAGATTTGGTGTCAGTGGCTTATCGAAACAGCAAGATTTAATTTATTAGTTTACAAAGTTTGTGCTGCTGACTTCTCTTTCTCTTCGTTCTGCTATTTTGCCATTTTGGTTAAAATTTTGGTGCAACTGATTGGACCTGACCTAGGCGATCTTACTAACTGTGGTGAGACGGTGAACATTCAACTTTCAACATGGGCAGAAAATGTTCAGTTTATGGATGTAAGACAGGATATGACAGCCAGAAAAAGAGTGGAAAGACTCAGATTGCAGTTTACGGATTCCCAAAGGGTCCTGAGGAGCGGCAGAGATGGGTGTCTTGTTTGCCCAATAAATTATCGGTTGACGCTATTACTGACAACATGGGTGTTTGTGCTCTTCACTGGCCTGCAGATGTGGCTTTAATTCGAGTCCGTGGAAGGTACTATACACCTTCAGTTCCACCGTCACTATTCCAGAATGTGCCAAAGTCCTGTCTGCCTACATCGTTTAGCACCCCTCACAGCACATCAAAATCAACAAGTTCTGCGAGGGCCCTCGACATTGATGAAGTGTCACAGTTTAAAGATAGGGACAGTTTTAAGCAGTCTACATTTACTTCAGTCCTGGTCCCAAAGCTGTCCAACTTCAGTTTTGTAGCCTGTGACAAAGAAAACAACTGATATGTTGTGATAAGTTTTACAAGAGATGGACCTGTCCCAACATTTTCCATTTACTTTAGCCAGATAGTGACGGAAGATGGCAACATCAAAGGGCTACAATTTGAAGCTTATCAGCAGCTGGCTGCTTTGAGACATCCATTGTTTCCCAAAGGAATTGTGATTCACCATACTCTGTAACCTGTAACCACATAAACTAACGCTGCTTCACTACAACTACTAATACTGTATTCCTAGCCCAGTACCCTCCCATCCACCATCCCTTCCACCATCTTCTTCATCATTACTTACAATAACTTACATTCCTGACGCGTGATAGTTGTTCAATAAGTCGGATGCAGTTTTATGGTTATTCAGTTTTATTTTCATTCATTCTCTGTTCTTGCATGTTCAGAAAGATACAGAGAGAGAGAGAGAGAGATTCGGGGAAGGA
>JAWQUT010001507.1:0-23968 GCA_033807755.1 Ellobium chinense
TTATGCCTTGCTTCCAGTGATAAGGGCTCCGAGGCAAATTTTGATTCAATGGGAAACTCTGTCCATTTTACTTTATTTTGCCAGGTACTGGGTCCTAGGTACTGGGTCCTACAGCCTACTACTTATGCCTTGCTTCCAGTGATAAGGGCTCCGGGGCAAATTTTGATTCAATGGGAAACTCTGTCCATTTTACTTTATTTTGCCAGGTACTATTTAGCCCTGGGCTGGAGCTGTCGGGTCAAGGGTGTGCTCAGACGGAAGAGAAAGGGTTTGGCATTGACCAGTGAAAAAGATGCAAATAGCAACCAAGCTCAAAATTTCAATGGATTTGTTAGGCTTGGGTCAGTTCAAATATGGGCCACACAATAAGCTTAAATCTGATATGGATCTGAGTGAAGGCTAAAACTCTGGGTTCAGAGGGTAGCTGAAAAGGTTTCAATCCCATAACAGGTTTGTAACCTTTAGGTATCTTACTATTTCACAATGATCATTTAGCAATCTGTCATGTATTCACTGGCTAACCTGCTGCGACTGTAAATGTGAATGGTAGACAATCGATAATGCTAGAGCTATCATGACCATCATCAGTGACAGCACAGTGAGGATTAGTCTATTATGAAGCGTGGTGAGCATGAAATGGTCCATGGACTAAGAATACTACGGTTGAACAAGACACCACCAGTGACTGACTGGAGATAAAATTAATAATTTAACTCACTGAACTTTAGCCAGTTTTCACATGACATGGTAACTGCAAAATGAAACTATACGATTTCCAAAAATAGTCTACGAAAACACATAAGAGCAGTGGAGTGATCTCATGAATGTATGGGACATTACGTATTTAGGAATCAGATATGAGGAAGATGACGTCATAGCACACTTTAGTCTTTGGCTGCCGTACAACAGCAATGGGAAAACATACATTTTCAGAGAGTTAAACTAGGCAACCAAATTAACTGGGCTCACTGTTCTTTTCACATTTTCATATGACTATTGATGCATCCAAGCTAATAACATTTCCTGTTTTAAAAAAAGTAAGATTTATTTACTTCACAATGTTTTACAATGACCTGACATATACATCTCAGTAGTAATAATACATGTGTCCTTTGACTAGCTGATGTGGGCTTACAAAATTAGGACCTTTAAAATAATTGTGATATCAGAATGTTAAGTATTAAGAAGTGGAACTGCACTGAGCAGAGAGTAACTAAAGGGAATTTGGAAAAAAGTTGAAATATCAAAATGGTGGCTCAGTAAAAAGGGGACCGAAATGGAAATGGAATTTAAAGGGGAAAAAAGGGTTGAAATCTAAAAACTGAGTCAGAGGCCTGCAGATACATTGATAACCCCTCTTCTCACTACATACAAGTGGAGATGCTGCAGAGGTTCTCATGTTATGTCAACACCCTTTTCTACAGCCAGCTACCTTAAATAGGGGCCAGACAGTTGACCACAGAGAATGATGAAGACATCTATCATGAGAATCAGTTGCAACACTGCTAATATTTCATGTCCAGTGTCATTCTGTACAGCCACCTTTCTTTAGCCCCTTATAAAGAGAGCTGATTGAACAAACTGGCATGGACATAAAACTTAGCATCTTTATTAAAGTTTATGTTCCATACTGTAGGAGAAGAGGCTGAGTGACTTAGCAGCTTTAAGGGTGAAGAGTAAATTTTTTAAAAAAGTGAAATGCAGACCCAGATGAAGTTGTAAACCTCATAATTGAGAAAATCGTCACTATCTGTGACAGACTTCATGCATGAAACTGGTCAGAGCATAATGATCCATACTGCCCCGTTGTACGTACAAAAATAGATGGAAAGAAAAAACTGGCAGACCCAGGCTATTTATATATTCAGTCATTTAAAACCTGTCATTTTTCAAAAGATATGCATTTATCAAACTAAAGATGTGCATTTTGCTAGAACCAAGCATGGGAGAACTGGATGTCCTAGTTAATGTGCAGGATCTCTTTTCACATCCCATGTGTGAGAAAGATGATGTCACAGCATGATGGTATTAGTCTCTGCACTGTGAGCTTATATACAAGTCTTTAGTTTCCAATAAATTAACCAGTGCATGAGGACTGAAACTGCTGAGAGGACTAAAGGAGAGCATGAAAGATTGACCTAATTTGCATGTGCTCTGTTCAGCATATAATGCACTGCTATTAGTGAATTCCATGCTGGACTAAACTGTTCCTTACAATACAATGGATGAAGAAATGAAACTGATAATTCTACGGAAAATATTATATATTCAAATGAATATTCCTACGACACTTAAACTCTGAATGCATCAACATTAAATGAAAATGATTTCAAATACTGTACAGTATGATTAGTTCACTTTTGCATAGTCCAAGTGTTCTTTCTTCACACAAATATTTAAATTCCATGCCCTGTCACTTTCCATATTTAATGTTACAGAAGATCTCAAAAGTAGTTTAATCAAATAAAAATCATGAGTCTGACAAACTGAAATTTGAACTGGGTCTGAATAATTGATATCATTCCTCTATATCGTCATCGAAGTCCATGTAACCTCTGCATCTCTACCTAGTATGATATTCATAACTGCTTTCAGAGATTTAAAATTTGTCATTGCTAAAATAACCAAGTTCATCTTATACGCTCCACATTGTTTGTTTCATGTCCAAGACGAATCATCATAAGTTGGCCATTCAGTGGGTAATCATGACTCGCTAACATAGGCGTGTCTACTCGGAGATCCATGGAGGTGTATGACACCCCAGCTCTTCAGAATCATACTGGCTTGATCTGAAGTGGATGACTTTTGGCATTTATCGTATCATTCTATGGCTTATATTCTCCAATTATCAATGAGGGGAGGAATGTAAGCTTGAACTGACGTCATATAGAAAGTGTACCATTAGGAATTTTACTAACTTTTTGACACTAGGGCTTTTGCCAGATGAATGGCACTAGAGATTTTACCAACCAACTGTGAAGGATCTATTTTGAGAAGGCCAGCCAAAAAAAAATGCCAACACTAGAAAATTTCTTGTCCCTAGTGGGACTGAACCCAAGTCTTTCGGCCTGCAAGTCTGAATGTGCTACCATTACACCACAGAGAAGTTAGCTTCACAACAATTTAAATCTTGAATACCTTCAGCCTGGATATTTCCAACTAGTCACATTAGGATAGGATGGCATTCCTAACGTATTTGATATCTGCTGAAATGTAGGGCGTTGTTGCTGGTAAATGTGCAAACAAAAGTTTGCATAATCTAATGCCATTTGCCTGAAGTCATCTTAAAGGTAAAGAGTCACTGTAAAACATGATAATGCACTGTTCTGAGGCCTGGTTGTCATGACATTCTCAAAGTTCATGCTTTCTTTTTTAAACAGGCAAATACAGTGAACTTTGCTCAATTGCAATTTCTGGGAAGAATGAAAAATACTGCACTAAAATGGTCATGATTATCCAATGACTTTAATATGGAAGTATAACATATTGTTATGAGGGAAATGTTGCAATTAAGTGAAAGTTGCAATTACCCGCATTACAATTAGGCAGAGTTGACTGTTTCACGTGGAAGTCATTTACAGCCACAGATATCTAAGGATATGTAACAATTTTTGTGTCCATTATACAGTCCATTTAAAAGGAAAGCAGCAGAATCTCACAAATGCAAATTTCTTGTATTCAAATCCCTTATCTACTTGTCATAAAGCTCTGGTTCTTTACAGTTTTGAAGTGACCTCACAAATGTAATATAGTCAATTCTGCTTACTTGCAAATCCTGAGCAGCATGAAAAAAGTTGTATTTAAAGGGAGTTATGATTATCCAGTGACTTTTATACAGAAACATTTTGTTATGTGGAAAATGGTGCAGTTAAATGAAAACTGCTATCATCTGGATTGTGATTAAATGCAATGTGTATACCTCATGAATTCAAACTTAGCTGCTCTCCAGAAATTCCAAGTTTTGTGAGATTCTGCTGTTACTAAATTTGTCTTGTAGCCGGTAAAGATGAGGCTTATGTCGTTAGACCAAGAGCTAAGACATCAGATTCCTATAGTGACTGGGTCCACTTGATATATAAAACCATTTCCCCACACAAAAACACTTATTGTATGGACAAATGCTCGGTAATTGTTGGTCATCAAGTTTTTGTGTGGTTTATTAGATGAATTATATACAGCAGAGCCTCTTTATAAAGTATCCCCTCCACACAGAAAAGCTCATCTAATACTGAGGTCTACCCAAGGTCCACCTAAATAATGAAATGATACAATAATAATGAATCTGTGCATGTGAAATTCATACCTAATAACAAGATAAACTTATTAAGTTAGTACTTTATATTATATATATAATATAAACTACTTGAGCCTCATTTTGACCAGTTACAAGATATTTATGTACAAATTCTAAAAGCTCTACACGAGCAATATAAAATGCCAAAGGCATGTAAGTAAAACTCTTTACAATAGTAAACTTAGACAACACAATGTTCAAGATCAGTAAAAAAAGCTAAAAGAGTACAGGACTAGAAGTTATGCTTCAGCAGCAATGTTAAGGTCACTCATAACACAAAGGCATACAGGCACAATTAACACAAAGGAAGGATAAGATAAGTAAGATAAGATAAGATAAAGTAAGATAATATGAAGTAAGATAAGATAAGTTAAGATAAGATAAGGTAAAGATAAGGTAAAGATAAGTTATGGTAAAGATAAGATAAAGTAAAGATAAGATAAAGATAAGATAAAATACAGATAAGATAAAGTAAGATAAGATAACAACATCAAGACGGGAGCAATGGATACTTCTGTACCAACAAAGATTGCATCACAGCATTGAGAGAAAAAAACTAAAGAGGAGGAGAGAAGTGAGTCATTAATCAATTTCAATCTTCCAGTAAATCATAAACACAAAAGTACATAGGCAAAGGCAAAATAATAAACAAAGAAAGAAAACAACAAGAGATACTACAGTGCCAGCAGAAACTGCACCCAGAAAGAAAAATCTACAGAAGCACTAATAGCTATTTTATGGATGTCTCCAACCACTATCGTTAGCAGGAAAACTTGTACCCTCAAAATGCATCAATCAGCTTATAGCCCCATGCAAACAATGTGGTTCACATGGAGACATGTAAAGGGGTCTCTGTAAGTGACATCATGTAGAGAAGTTAGTGATTCTAAATTTTTTTTTCCTGTGGCTTGCAACAATACGATGGACTTTCGGGACAGTTTCTCCATAAAAAAGAGGTAGAAAAAAACAATAACACAAATGCCTTCAGCTATCATGAACAACTGTCTTGAGGTAAGGGCAATCAGTATTAGGATAATATGTCCAGAGGCAGTCTAGGAATGAACATTGGCAGGCTAGAAACCAGTGTCATGGACTTGACCAATTTGTGGCTATGAAACTTAACCTCATGAGAAAAGACTGAACCATTCTGATACACATAAGACTGAAATACCCTATTTGTGGCAAATTTCACTTTCAAAGGTGGAAAAGTGCTATTACACAAGTCATCATCTTTAAATTATGTATGGCACTGAGTTGTGTACCATGTCAAGGGAGAGCACTTTGGTGTTAAGATGAAAACGTGAACCAGACGCTGCCTGACATAGTTATCATTCTGCAGAACTAATCTCTGGTTTTCAGTCAACTCAAATGTTTCTGCTGAGCACATCTATCTTCAGAAACAATGAATCAGGTTCTGCTGTTAAAGCCTACATTCACCACATTTCAAGGCTCTGTAGGGCATGGAGTTGAGTCCCTGGTCAAGGGAAAGCACTGTAAATGTTAAGATGAAACACTGTGATCCAAAAAAGCTGCATGACACATCATTCAGCGGAGCTGTTCTCTGGTTCTGGGTTAGGCTGACTAAATGAATAGTTTGGCCGAGATCTCCTAGCACCAAAAATGCTAAATCAAATTCTACTAATGAGATCTCAAAAAAAAATAACATGGTTATTTACCAGAGCAACATTTCGAACTAAGTTCTTACTCTCTTCATTAAGAATCTACACCTCAACAAAAATGTGAGACAATCACAGGATTGTGGAGCAGCGCTGCTGAATGGTTATGGCACTGGACTCAAAATCTAAAGGTAGTGGGTTTGATTCCCCATCACGGTCGCACTGAAATTGCCGTAGGAAAACATTCCTTCCCATTTTCCTCAGTCCACCCTACCTGGACTCAATACTTGGCTACAGTAGAAAATATTGTCAGAGCTGGTGTTCAGTGCTTACAGATGGCAGTTGCACTCTATACTCTTGACAGATTGTTGAGAAATCCATGCATGATCGTCTACTGGAGTAATAATGTGAAGCTGTGGTGTGTGGACATTAAACTGCATACAAAATTTATAAACCACATGACTTTTATCAATATTATCATTTTCATGATCTAAAGCCTCATGATCTGACAAAATACTTTAGTCTTATTTTCCTCAAATATAAAAACGTACACTTGAATTCAAACAGCTCATCAAAAACTAACTTATGGGTTTGTCCCCTGGAATTCAAATCTGTGAGTTTTACTGCAGTTAGGTGGCAGTTGATGTGAATGCACCAAATTACTAATGTCAACTAGCATCAGTGCAATGAGATAGGTCTCATGAAAAAAATCTTTAGATGGGAACCCTCCATAATTTATCCTCACCCCCTCCTTTTTCCAAAAATTACAACCAAAAAAAAAAAAAAAATTCACAATGCGACAGAAAAAAAATCTGTAGTTGGTAACCCTCCGTAATTTATCCTCTCCCTCTTCTTTTTCCAAAAAATTACGAAAAAAAAAAATTCACAAAGCGACAGAATAACATAACGAACCCATTCTTCTGGTTTTCCAATGTGAGTGCAACAGATCATTAATGCCAGCCAGCACCAGCATGAAAGCGTCACCCTCAAGAAACAATAGAGTTCAACCCTGTGAAATTATTCTTCTCCCTTGCTTTAGTTCAAAATTAGCCCCTTCGTGACCCATATGACGTACAGCGTACGGCATATTTTGCTCTTTGTTAATTGTGCCAAGATGCCGTTTGGACGTATGTGGTATGTCATATATAGTGGCTAGCCAGGACCAGTAGGACGTACGTGGTACGTCATATTTTTCTCGCATTTTAACTAATCATAGCAAATAATTAGAGCCAAACCGACTTCAGAATAGTTCTCAGCGATATTTTTTCAGTACGAACACACCTCTTCTGTATCGAAAGTTTATAGGAAGGAAGCGTAAGAGGAACCTGAATCTTGCTTTTCTTTGTTCCTGTATACAACCGGCGTGCTGTTCATCAAGTTTTTGAATGACCTTGAACATTATTATTATTTATTGAACGTTATTATGTGAAAGGCCATTCATTATCCGTCAAAAAAATATATACTTTTTTATACTTTGGAGTACACTGGAAGTGAAAATTCCTCATGTATTGACAGACCTCTAAATTCACTGATGCTCCTTACAATTTTCTAGCAAAAATATGGGAAAATTGAATCACCAAGATACCTTCCGTCACGAAAGGGTTAAAAAAAAAAATACAGATCATTTTACAATGGGTCTGAATAGCAAGCATCATTCTTCTGGTTTGTCAAGTCTTTACTGATGTCTATTAAACCACTGTTCCATGGAAGAGCTAATTACTAGCAGCTATAAGGAATAGATATATTTTGGCTATGAAAATCAATAAACTATTCACAGTACTCCTAGGCTCAGCACATTACTTACATGTATATGAATAGATACAAATATCTACAAAACACCACAACTCCCTACTGCCTATTAGTCCACAAACCAGAGTAGTCATCAATTTCAGTTTTGAATCAATAACAAACAATTTCCGACTTCATAAACACTCAGATAAAGAAACAAGACTAGAGAGATGATCAATCTGCTGAGAGTAGACCTGAAGTGGCACTAATGAATTCTGCTGATATACATTGTGCCTTCAGTGAAAATAAGAAAATCAGGAATCTTATGCTGACCGAAAGAAAAGACGCCTCAACAGGGTCAATGGTTGTAAAATTCTGAAGACTCTCTCAAGACCATGGTGTAATAGTGCATCAGCAGCATTAAGACTGCATGATAGCTGATGGAGGGACAGCTCCTTACTTCAAGTCAACAACAAAATCAACGAAAACTGCAGTCCTAAGAAATTGAAAAATACAAAGCAAAGTCTACATTCCATTGGAAAACCTGACCTGATGTGGCAAAATTCTATATGTAATGAAATCTGACACCCCTTACTTTTATCCATGTGTATCAGTAAACCTACTCTCTCTGGCTCAGGCTGAAATGCACACAATACATAATTGTGTTGACATAGATAGATAAATACATAGAATAAACCATAAAATTAGTATATAAATAAAATGGATGAATAAGTAAATGAATGAAAGAATAAATAAATAAATAGGTAAGTAAATGAATAAATAAATAGACAAAAAGATGAATAAATAAAAGAATAAACAAATGAATAAATAAATAAATAGACAAAGAGATGAATAAATAAATGAATAAACAAATGAATAAATAAATAAACAAAAAGATGAATAAATAAATGAATAAACAAATAACAAATAAATAAATAAATCTTAACATGTCCAAAAAAAACCCTGCAAACAAAGCCAAAGAGAATAATCTTTATATAAAGCCCCAATTTTGCTATGAATGGGAAGAGCTGAGTTTTAATTCCAGAGTGCAGTCAAAAATAAGATTCTAAATTTGTTTTAGTAATGACAACCCATGCTCTACAGATGGTAGTTTCCACAAAGCAGCAAGATATAGATTTCACTTAACATGACAACTCTTAACCCAAAATCCCTGTTAACCTTAAAGTTTAGAAAATCCCTATCAAAAGGTCTTATTTACTTACAGTGAAATACTCTCAGTAATCTACCAACGAGTTTCAGGGAACCTTTGATGGACAACCACTATGCTGCCAACAGACAAGGGAAAAAAAAAAATCACTGTCACAGCTGCCTCTCCCCTTGCCCAATGGTGATCGGGACGTGGAGAGTACATTAAATACTGCCTCAGTCAAGGTGATGACAACACACAACAAACCCCAACAATATGCAGCTTGAAAGCACAACATAAAGCTCAGTGGATTTCACTTAACATGACAACTCTTAACCCAAAATCCCGGTTAACCTTAAAGTTTAGAAAATCCCTATCAAAAGGTCTTGTTTACTTACAGTGAAATACTTTCAGTAATCTACTAACGGGTTTCAGGGAACCTTTGAAGGACAACCACTATGCTGCCAACAGAGAGAGGAAAAAAAAAATCTCAGTTTTCTCTCCCCTTACCCAATGGTGATCGGGACGTGGAGAGTACATTAAATCAGTCAAAGGTGATGACAACGCAAAACAAACCCTAACAATACGCAGCTTGAAAGCACAACATATGGAACCTGACGCTCGCAACATTATGACACTTCCTGTTTCCCCCTATATTGTACGGTAAATGGATAACAATACTCTTTAACTCACCAGGATTTGATCAGTCCCCTTAATCCTGTATTAACAGGAAATTTACTGTAATTCCACTTGAGGACATAGAGTATGAACAAGCCTATTATCTTTCCCCTTCCTCCCCCTTAACAATAGGAAAAGCACCGCATCATTTCACTCTTCACCATAAACGCTAATGCTACTGGGCTCAGACCTAATTGCTGCATTGAAAAAATAATATCTGAACCAATCTAATGACAGACTTAATTCCAATACCAGGCTGAAGGAATTGAGACTTGAAAAATGCTAAATATGAAGACAGGATGAGTTCAAAATTGCTATGCAACACACTTTAGAAAAAAGTCCAATGACAGACAGCTGTTACATCTTGGACAGAGGGTTAAGGTGGAAAAAATTCAAATTCTTGCTCCAGTAAATAAACAACAAGTATTTTCTCTCTGAAAAATGTCAACATAACAAACTTCTCAACAAAAAAAGCATCATGGTTGGAAAGTAATGTACATCTACCCTACTGATCATCACAAAAATACAAGATGGCCGGCCTTGTACCTGTTGATAACAAAATCTGCATTAGTAAAGGTATTAAAAAAGTTGAGCTCATTTCTGCTAAAAGAATTAAAGGTGAAACATTAAGAGGTTTAATGGAGGGACCAGATGCAAATTTAAATATGTACAAAGTAATTTACAAATGTACATAGTAATTTACAAATGTACAAAGTAATTTACAAATGTACAAACTAATTTACGAATAAATTTATTTACAACCAAATCAGCATGGCTTAGTCTTTATTCTCACAACATTCTCACTTTAACTGGATTTGTGCCAAAAATGGTAAGTCACATACTGACTGGATAATGGCGCCTAAAAACAACTTGCATCTGTTCTCTTCATTATATTATATACATCATTTATGACATTATATACGATATTCATTACATTATATATACAGTGGTTATTTTTGTGATGATCAGTGATGTACATGACTAAGACCATGATTTTGTAAACAGAAATATTTTCCATTATCCCTTTCAGTCTAACCACCTTTCCTCTGTCTTAGGATTCTGAGCAGCTTTCCTCTAATGACCTGTATAGTTTGGTTACTTGTATGACGTATCTAATGAATACTAGCATCTTTCAAAGTGTGCAAAATACCCCGCATACTGGCAATAACTCATCTGTCTTCAAAAGAATTAAACACTGGAGTCATTCATAATTTCAAGCTGGAGAAAAGCCTTTACATTTCACATTATTTGAGACCGGAAATTTAATAAGCATTTTTTTTCAATCCAAATTAATTCTCAAACAAAAGATTTGTGTGGTCACCAAAACTGATTTTTAAATATACATTTACTAACACAGGTTGCAAAAAGTGTTTCTCAGAACTTAAGGTGTTCAGTAAAAAGATTAAAAAAAATATAAAATTGATTGCTATGCTGTTCTCTGAAAGACAACCACATGCCAGGCCTTTACCTAGACTGAGATAAATTACACAAAATAATGACAGCATTCCCCGTGGTCAAAACTTAGTGTTTTCCTATTCCCTCCATACCATGTGTTAGCTGAATAGAACATTTAAAAAAAAAAAAAAGACTTCCATTTGTTTATATGACTAAAGATCTTACTTGCAATGGCTAAGACTGCAATCTGTAAGCAGAGAAAACCAATAAAACCAGAAAAAACTGAATGACAGATTTACAGGGAGACTTTACTTGTCAGATGGGATGAAGTCCATAGAGGTCTAGATTTCTTCCCTATAAAAATTTCCATCATTTAACTTCATTTCAGAAACCTAATTTACTTCCCTAAAAAAAAAAGTTACAGAAAAATATCATTTGATAAACTCACAATAAAATATCATGCTATGAGCCAAAGAAGCAGGGTGTGCCAGATCTCACTCTTGGAATGATGTGCTATCTAATACAGACTGCCAAGTATCAGATTTTACAAACAAACTGACTGCATTAAAGACAAGGAAGACAAGCAAAAAAAACCAAACCTATGCAAAAAGGAAAATGACAGACAAAATACTCATGAAAGACCGACAGAAAAAAATTCAGCACCAAGCAAAAAGACTGCACTATGAATGCAGGGAAGAGAGAGCCACAGTATCTTCCCTTTAGCTTTGCAGTATCTTCAGGAACAGGAACATATGAACGGCTGATCACAAAATACCAGTAAGGATGCTATACTTTATGGGAAAAATAAACCTGAGCACTGAATAAGAAACAAGCTATTGTGCAGGCAAATTACTGTGAGTTCATAAGTTATCATGTTAGCAAGAGCGCTGAAAAGCAGAATTATCACCACAAATTGTGTTCACCCGTTTCATCCTCAACGTCCACCACCACTCAGCAAGACACCATTTACTTGTCACTACATGGCAACAAAAAACGTTAACTTCAAATATGGATGCATGACTGCCAACAACCCTGTGGACAAATAAGGGAGATCATCTCCAGATTTCATCAGAAACTTTTTCTTCAGAGCATTGGTCTGTGACTTTCAATCCCCTTTATAATTTGAATATTCTCCATCACCTGGGTTTTAACGATTCAATGTATAGAGACGAGTGAGGAGTTAAAAAATGTCAGGGTAATGAAAATCAGTTGTCAGGTAAAAACGTTATTGCTAAACTGTGCTGAGTAATAAAGCTAGCCACCGATCATGAAATGTTCTACAAAAGGTAATAGAGCCAGGCCCAAATCATATGTGGTCTGTAGAAAAAGTCCTCAGCATGATCCACACTGATTTCATTTTGTATGCTATATTATTGAAGGAGATGGGAATCGAATTAAGACAATGTGGAAAGGACAAGAAAAATATAGAATAAATAAATTGAATATGGTTTACATCACAGAATAACCCTGGCATGGCTCGTGTCAAAGTGGACAAAGCACTCACAGACTTGTTCATCTATATTAATAAATTGCTTCAGCCAAATTTTTGTCACAGATTTCTTGAGAACTACGTAAAGTAAAAATATGCGGTTTTCACCTAAATTTGTAGAAAAATACACAGAAGGTAACTATACACATCACAGGGGTTCTGCACCACACTGGAAATTTTTTTCCAGGACTTTTCAAGGACTAAATGGTCATTTTCCAGGTCATGTCGAGGAAGTCAAAAAGGAAAAAGAAAAAGCAGACAATAAATTTACCGCAAGTAAACGGAATATCGAAAACGTGTCGGCGCGACCTCGAATGCGTCCTGCTTCATCCACGAGCGAAATTTTTCAGCATAATTCTTGCCGGAAGCACAAATTTCAGGACTTTCAAGTATATTTTTGCAATTTCCAGGACTTTTCCAGGATTTTAGGCCCCAAAATCAAATTTCAGGACTTTTCCAGGACTACCTGGAATTTCAGGACTGCGCAGAAGCCCTGACATCAGTCCTCTTTATTTCTTTTACCCTTTTTAAAAAAACAGAATGTGTATAGCAACGAAATATAATCTCCGACAGATCTTTTCAATCCGCCCGATTCACCAATCGTCCAACTTTTTCACGGAGTCTAAAGCATTCATCTATGCTGCCTTTCGGTGCGCTGGGTATTCTTTCGCCGCTAGTGCGCTGCCTGCCTGCCCATTTGTAAAATGGGGAGTTAATCTTATGTTATAAAGTTGGTCTTCCAAAAGTAATTTATGTGAGAACAGATTGTCATGAGAGCCATTCCAAGACTCAGAAAATTTACGTAACTGTCCAAGTTATGAATGGAATGAAATTTAATCAGTAATGCTCTGCCACTGCTCCCTGCAGAAGATAAAATGCAAGCTAGGAAATTGTTTCAAAGACTTCAACTCCCTATGCAAGATCTTAAGATGCTATGCTGCCAATCTCCATATCCTTCATGCAATGATACCTGTGTGCAGAACTTGAGTATCTCGACAAGACATTGTTAGCTTTTGTACTAATTCATCAGTACCACCCTAAATTATGATATCAATAACCTGCAGAACTGGACCTCGAGGAACTGGCACTATCCATACCATTCAAGTTGTTACGTGTGCCCTAAGCTTTATGATCCCTCAGACAATGACATCTGTGTACAGCTCATGAGTCTTAGTAAGACGCTATTAGCTTTTCTACAAATTCACTGGGTTCATTCTATCCTAAATTATGAAATCAATAGCCTACAGAACTGGATCTCCTATATTTCTGAGCACTGGTGATATGAAATGTTATGCTCATATATCTCCTTGTAGCCACAACTCTTTTGTATCATCATTAACGATATCAGTGCAAGCTACATGCATCTGGGATCTATACCAAGCCTCTGAACATGTCCTATTTGCCTTTACTCTTGAGACAATATACTGACAGCCTAAAGGTATTATACAATTCAAATCAAAATGCCCCTTTCGACATTTCTAGCTCTGTCCCTGAACTCAGAAGATGTGTGTAAAACTGGGATGATAAATAAAAATAGATGATCATAATACAAAGATTAAAGTATAAGCAAAACATACCTAAATAAGAAACAGTGATACATGAACATAAACAATATTAGGAAATGGATACTGTAAAGGCAGACGAGGAGGAGACACACAAAGACAAACATATAATGGACATACAACCACATGACAAGACATCTCCCTATAAACAGGAAGTGGGTGCCCATATCAAACCCAACTAGGCTGATGTAAGACCCACAGTAACTGCTTATAGGGAGGGGGCCACCCAGAGCACCCGCCAACCTCCCACGTGCTCAACACAATACAACAACAAAGTGCAAAATACAATGACGAAGTACAAAATACAATGCCAGAAAGAAAATAGCAAGATAAAATGAAGTTGAAAACTACATAGCATAAACAGGAGATCACTGGTCCACTTCCCATTTTGTTGGGCATGAATTGGGATTGATTACACATGATTATACAATGTCAGCACTTTTTAATTCTGGTATATCCTCAAGCATAACTTGATATTGAGCAATTCCAGTGGAGTGCCACATCAATTACACTAGTTTAAGATACTCTGATTTTACAGCAAACTGTTCCTGTTTAAATTCAAAAACTTAACCCCTGTTAGAAATCACCAAAGCACATTGCTGTAAAGTCAAATTGACATGGCTTTTTGCTGGAATTGCCCATTTATCAATTCTTTAACACTAGTGACATATGTCTTGAAATAGTCCCACTGGGATCCAATCTTGAAATGCACCGATTGTAAGTAGTTCGTCCTGAGATGATGCCCTTGTATCAAGAACATGAAGTATGAAGCTGCAGGCATACATGTTCAATGGGGTTTGCATCAAATGAAGGCACTGCTACCATGCTAGTTTCTAGTAAAATATTGTCCTTTCTAAGCAGCTTCTTTAATTCTGTTGTGGTACTACCTTTGTCATGTTTGTGTCATAAGTAAACTACACTATGTCACCATTTTGTCATTGGCGAGTGATGCTCAGTTGCCACCTGTAATGTTGAAACTGATGTGTCTACTGCAGCACTGGCAAGAAGAAAGGAATATCTTTTTCAATAAAGGACCAGGGTGCCTACTGGGGAAATGAGCTTCTGCAGGTTTCATCCTGTCACTGAAGATCTGAGATCCTACCATTGTGCCATTACTCTTGAAGTTTGTCTTTGTCTTGCTGGACAAGCTCTTCTCATCCTTGTCCTGACAAAAGAGAAGCAATATTATATTACCTTAGCTGAAACTATGATGTGGTATTTTACTTAACTACAACACAAGAGCCAACCACAGTGTAGTGCAGAGGAGGGCCAAATCTCCAAACATATTTGGTTTATATATTTCTGTCAATAAATTCACTAGAGTTACAAGTAGTATATTCTGCTGCCATTAGCCAGCATGGTTCTCACACTGTAATGACTGCAAAAGATTTACCCAACCAATCTATAGCTCTTTGAAACTATCTCTCCTTTCCTTTAGTTTTGTATGCATTAATTTAAAAACAAAAAAAATCTGAACAGAATTTGACCTTAGGACCTTTCACACAAGAAACAAGGGCCCTACTTGGCTATCTATAGTTCAGGAGCTCCCCAACCCCTCTCAGCCTGAAATTACCTCATTTACAAATGCCGCTGGGAAGTGACCATTATTCCTGCACAATCAACTCCATTTCAAAAATGTGAACTTTTGCAATATCAATAAACAAAGTTACTATATAAATTCAGCTCCAGTCAATCATAAATTTTCTAAGACTCTCTATCTTGCAATTCAGTGCAGTAGATTGTACCATCTTACCTTTTCTGCCAACACCTGATTCCTGGAAATGTTGAGTCACAGTCTCTTGACCACATATGAATCAAATCCTGTGGCCGAAGCTGAATGACCAATAAAGGTTTCCTTCCTGATCAAAGTCAAGGCTTCCCTCATTACTTTTGTTCCTCCCCTGCCACCAAGTTTGTCTTGGAATGATCACCCCTCATGAATGTGAGTTGCTGGATTCAAACAATTCTCATCCTTGCCCTAATAAAATGAGAAGTAACAGGTTACCTTAGATGAGTAATAATGATGCGGTTTATAAATCTTGATACTGGGCCAATGCCAGCTCATGCAAATTCACACTGTTACCCTCGCATGCCAGATCACTTAAAGGAAGACTGTACCGTCCTACAGACCATATTAGATCATACGATACATTATTGTTCCAATGAAACAGTATTTCAGGTGTCTGTCATAAAGATATAACGCCTCTGCTGGCCGCAGACAACCAACAGGGTTACATTATCCAATGTCCGAATTGTTACAACCACTGCGCGCGTGGCGGCCATAAGCTTACGTCAAATACGTTCTTGCCACATAGCCAAACTGTCTAGCCACTGCTCTGCGGACGGGTGATAGCATGTTGGTATGAATGTTTTAATTCCTCTGTGAACAGTAGATATGCCAAACAAAATCATGCTGAGGCAATAAAAATGCAAAATACTTTTTCTGGCTTACAATATCAAACTTTACGTTTGAATTTGGAAGACTAGAACCTTAATTAAAAGCTGAACAATACATTGTCAGGTAGAGGTGTCTGTAGCTGCTGGAACATAAGTGACGTCAGCGTTTTGCCACAGGCTTCTGCTGACCGGGGAAGAGGAATAATTCTGGATGCAAGGGCCAAATCCAGTAACTCTAGCTCTCCTTATTGCATCATATTACATATACACACGGTAAAAGAACAATGCTCTTTCTTCGTAAAATTAACTCGGGCACCATAGATACTTTTAGAGAGAAAAAGTATTGAAAAACGGAAAATTATTTTTTTTTTTCATGTCCTACTTTAAGATACTCTCTCAATTCCCTTGACATTATAGAGTGCCACTGTCATATTCTGATGCTGATCATTGTATTCTGTCAGTAACTGTCACATTCCTTAGCATATATATCCATATTAGATAAACAGGTGGATTGAGGAAAAATAGGAAAAAATGCTTTCCCAAGACATGTACAATATAACCATCATGGGAACCGAACTCATGACCCTCAGATCTTCAGTCTCATATCATAACAATTCAGCCACGCTGCCCTATGACTACTTCCTGTTGCCCATCATGGCATGCATATTAAATCAAAACTGAATAGGTTTTAACAACCATCTTGCCTGCACCGAATATGAAGAGTGAAAATCTTGTGGTGTTTATAGTAACAATCCACAGTGTCCACCCTAATCCTCTCCAACCATCCCATTTTTTTATTTTTGCACATGGCACTTCTAAGAAAAGAGATAATTTCAATCTTTATTTGTCCCAGTTGGAAATCTTTTTGTAATGTCATAAAATGTGATAGTAATACTCTTTTATGTCCAGAACTGACCATTTACGTAAAAAGTTTCTTAAATTATCCTATACTTTAAGATTTCCTAACCGCTACACACATGCTGTTTAACCTTTTAATTATTAATGAATTGCTATAAAGAGGAGATTAAATTCTATTCTATTCTACATTTCATTCATGATACATACATATACAATAGCTCCCCCCNACAATAGTCCCCCATAATACACAGAACATTACTAACATAATTACAAAGTCTATTTCAAAATCACTGCACCCTCGTCCAGTTTTTCTAAAAAATGGCCTCCCAACACATACTTTGAAGACCCTTCATTCCCCATCCCAAAACCACAAATAGAACTGCTACTGAGGTGGTAAAAGTTAACAGACCAGGATGCTCATTAGCTCTGCAAGGTCTACGCCACTTACTAGCTATCAGCTGAAACATTAACATTTTGTCCTGTTGGTTTTTAGCAAAATTTATTGTCCTCTACAGGCCGCCATCTATGGTTTCAAATTTGTTAGTGGAACTTCCTTCGGTGAGCTTGTGTCAGAGGAGGCAATGGCAAGAATCAGGGATTTTATGTATGCTAATAAATGAGGATATCATCCTCTTCCTCTGCTAGTGAAGATATAAGTGTAGCAAACACCGCTTGCAGGTCAGCCATCTTTGGTTGCAATTGTTATTTAGATACTCCTAATCCTTAATTTCCCTGGATAAAGAACATGAGGGGTGAGTTGTTTTTTTTTTACACTTTGCTTGATCTGAGCATTTTTCAGACATCAAATACATTTTATCTTAAAGAACTCACTAATTATTATGCAACTTGTTTTAATTGCAATTTTCTTAGGCCCCTAGGAAGTCCTGATTAAGTTAAAAAGATTGTATCAACTTACCACATTGCCAACATTTGCTCCAGTCTGGTGAAATTTTGGGAAAGGTATTTGTTCTGAGAGTTGATTTGATGATGGTTGTTTCTTGCTCTTTGCTGAACTGGTGCCCTCTGCATGCTGAAGATTAGATAACATTGTTTGGGAATACTGCTCAGGTGTGCCTCTATATGTGCCCCTTTCAACCTGGAAAATGAAAAAAAAGGTAACATATTATCTTGGATGAAAAGCACATCTTGTCAACAGGTAATTCCATTTATACAAAAAATTCAGGTAAAATATTCTTCAGATCATTTCTCAACTGCATTATTTCACATTCCTATTGATGTGTCAAAATGTAAAAAAATACAGCATTGTCGTATGGCTTGGGAGTTGTTCTAACATTCTGAAGACTCAAGATTTGTGGGTTTGAATCCGAAGTCAGATGGTATGCGCTGTAGTGTGCCTGAGAAAGACACTTGGCTCCCTTTTCTCTACTCCACTCACGTGTAAATGAGACCCTGGCTTTAGAATTGGGAACCAGGGCGCTGCACACCAATGACTAGCAATGACTTTGTTATGAATTTGATTTGTTATACAGCTGTGTTGTGCACTTATTTGTATGGTGTATATTAGTCTACGTCAGGTGTAATATGAATGCAATGTATAACACAGTATAATAATTGCACTGTAAATCAATATGAAGGTCCTATTTTTTTACCAACAGACAAAGTCATAAAGGTCAGATTTGGAGAAAAACTTTACCAAATTTCAATCCAGACTGAATTCTATTTGAGCACATACTTCTATGTGTGTTCAAAGTGTTGAAAGACAAGGTATCCAAAAAAAGCGGGGATTATCCTCACAATTACACTTGTTTCTGAGGGTGTAACCATGAAATCTGGCAACAGAAAGCCTTGTCCAATGAAACATGTTTAGTTACCTTTACGAGTTTCTAATTCAACAACGTAAGTCTCATGTTAACTGGCTACTAGATCTACAGAATGAATCTGCTCTTACCTTTTGACATTTGGGATGACCATGTATACTGGATAATTGATGCTGATAACTTTGCAGGTGCTGATCATGCTGATGCTGTTGCTGAACACCTGGGGTCCAGATGTGAAATAAGATGCCTGGGTGATTATGATGCAGTGACAGCTGAGCTCGTAATGAGAATATGATGATAATGAAGATGACAGATGTGATGATGATGCATTTGAAAATCCTGCCTGCATTCCTGTCATAATTCTTTGTCCATTCTCTGCCACAAAGGGTGCTATCACAAAGGGTGGTGCTATCACAAAGGGTGGTGCTATCACAAAGGGTGGTGCTATCACAAAGGGTGGTGCTATCACAAAGGTGGTGGTGCTATCACAAAGGTGGTGGTGCTATCACAAAGGTGGTGCTATAATGAAAGGCTTCAGACTGGCCAACACTGTGGTCACTACATTCTCAATGCCAGGGAAAACAATGCTCTGAGCTGGCCACTGACCAGTTTTTCACCACTGAATTTGCTAAGAGCATGTGGCTCCAATGTTTGTTTATGATTTACTACTGGCTTGCAAGTCTATGTATTGTGTGTCTTGACTGTTAACCATGCCCCTGGCAGGATTTTGTTGGAGCTACCACTATAGTTGTTTAGTGGGCTATGCCCTGATTATTTCTTATGCCTATTATGGGGTTCATGATGGATAGTTCAATCATCAAATACTATTGCAACCAGTGCTGATGTTGCAGTTCAAGGAACAGCTTACACCTATCGCTGGAAGATGGGACACCACAGTTAAGCATTTCAAATATTACTGCCAGCACAATCAGTGGAAATGATAGAGGGAACACATGACTCTCCTTTTCCTCACTTTTCTTCCTAAACTTTCTGAATAAGCATTTTATACAGCTGATGAAAGTGTGCACATGATTTTGCTGTACTGCTGGATGATGGCTCAAACTTGGGGCTTGAAGTTTTGGCTCCTGCTGGGAAATCATCAAGTGAGATGGAAGTCCCATATGGTTTTGCTCACATGCTGCAGCACAGTGTGATGATTGAGATGATGGCTGATATTGCTGCTGTAGAGATAGACTGATCGCTGTGGATTCCTCAGACAACTTTGAAGGTAAAGGACACTTTAGTATCACTTGCACCTGAGGAGTGATCAGTAGCTTTCTCATCATTAGGGGCAGCTGCACAGATTTCTGAGCCAAACTGGAGACATTTGGCTGTGCATGGGATAGTAAATGCCTTAGAGCTACCATCTTCTGGGGTTGAATAAGGAATGTCTTCCATTTCTGAACAGTAGGTGGATTGACCAAATGCTGGTTGTGTTGTGATCGCTGTGAATAGTGCCACTGACTAAGGTTATCAGACATAAATGGCCACATCGGCTTTTTGGGCTTCCACATGAAGGCTGAAGATCGCAGTTCAGAGTTCTGGGATTGGGAGAGGATAGATGCTGGAAGAGTTAAAGTATCTGAGACAACAGGATGTTTGATTGATGATCTTTGATGACTATTCATGATGGATAGGTTCTCTGTACACATAGTGATAACTCTTTTCAAGCAATTGACAACCAGCATGATGTGTGTTCTGAGGTCTGAAACAAAAAGAAAAGCATTACATATACACCTATGCACCAAAAACCTTCTGATGCAGGCATTCTTCTTTCAGCTCACAAGGGTAGCACAGTAAGAAAACCTTGATATCAGCTGTCAGCAATACCATTACTTTTACCCGTTTTAAAAACAAAAAGCAACATCTTTAGGTAAGGGTCGCAGTCTTTTAGCCGAACCATTAGTGAATCAGAAGTTGAGTAAACGTACATACTATTGTGAATGGTTGGTGTTTATTTCCTACACAGAGCATGACATGTCTCTGGTGATTACATAATGAGGTATTTTCAGACGTTTCAGTTACACCACGTGATCTTGGGATTGCTAGGCTATTTTGGTAAATGACGAGTAATCATACATATGAGCAGAGCATGTAAACAAACCAACATGTGAGCAAGATTTCCTAGGTTACGTGATAGAGCTGAAAATACCTAATTCATCCATCTGAACATATGAAATGAAATATATGAAAGACTTCCTTTTGTGAGCAAACCTACAACATGCAGGCAAAAACAAGAAAAGAATTTCCATGTGTGGTAACTCCTACCATGAACTCCTGACCCGTACCAATGAACACACCAAAATGGGAATTTTTTGATGGGGCTGGTATGAAAAATGAGGGGCTTGGATTTTAGTGGGGCATAAACAATGAAAGAGAAATGGTACTGTTGGTACAAGTTGGCATGAGTATCAAAATGTCTGCGGGGCTTCAAACCAACTCCACAGTACTTAAGTTTAATATTCATTAATTCCGTTACAGAAGCAAAAACATGTTTTATTCCTTGAGAAATAGCATTTGCAAATGGTTTGGGAACCTCTTTGTAATTATTTGATCAATTGAGAATACATTTTTCAATGCACTGACAGTTTATGGAAATCCTCCCAAAACGAGATTGCAAGATTTGAAAACCGCCATTTTTCTTTCTTCATGTATACCTTAAAGAACCCATCTTACGGCCTTGGATACAACTTTTGGCGACTGATAAAGATCATCTGTACTCCTCTTGGTCTAAATGTGTTTAAAGATTAGGTGAATGAGGGATGTTCTTATTATAACCATTAGAAATCAAAATCGCTAAAGTCTGTAGCTACTTCCTTTGTGAAGTCTAAATCAGAAAGAAATTACTCTCTAGGAAGAGTTTGCAAGACAAGATGTATACAACACCTGAAAAACTCCAGTGGCTACTGCTCATACACTTTCCTGATCCAGTGGCCACCTGAACTTGCGACTGTTGCAGAGAATCATACAAGCAGAAGGAAGGATTTCCACATATGGTAACTCCTACAACTATGGTCAGTACCTTAATTCCAAATAACATATAAATACAACCCTAACCCTACCCCCCTGACTCTAACTCTTAACTCTACCCTTAACCCTAACACTAATCACCATCAAGACAGGAGCATCAGTCGAAGCGAGCGTAACTCCTTATAGCCAGTTACCACAAATGGAAATCCTCCCCAAGCGGCATAAATGGAAGGATTTCCAAACGCACCTCACAGCCAATGGTGACTGAGTGGAGATCGAATCCTGAGAAGGAATTCCTCAGGATTCTCACACCCCTAATCAGAGCTTATGTTTACCATTACAACCCCAAAGCTGACCCTAACCCTACCCCTACCCTTAACCCTAACCCTAATGTCCGTCGATACAGGAGAAGGAGGTGTGTGTCTCATTCAGAAATCCTCCCGAATAAATGATTTAAAACTGTCAAAGACTGCAAGAGTATGTGCCTTGCTCCTACTGTGGAATTCCTTTTGAGGAAGTACGTAGAACTTGGAAAATGTAAAAACCCTTTACACCGGAAGTGAGAGCTCGGCAACATTTATGACCACCATCTACGGTTTTAAATTTGTTAGTGGAACTTCCTGAGATGGGCTTGTGTCAGGGAAGGAAATGGCAAGAATCAGGGATGGTATGCTAATAAATGAGGACATCATCCTCTTCCTCTGCCATAAGTATAGCAAACACCACTTGCAGATCAGCCATCTTTGGTTGCAATTGTTTCGATACTCCTACTTCTGTAGCCCAAGAATTCTACTTCTTGCATACTGCGTTCTCAGCAGGGCTGCCCTTATTTGTATGCCCTATGGGAATCCTGCACAGGATCAAATATTATATGCGAAGGATTTCCGAATGAGACTCACACCTCTTGCTCCTGTATCAAAGGACATTAGGGTTAGGGTTAAGGTTAGGGTTAAGGTTAGGGTTAAGGTTAGGGTTAAGGTTAGGGTTAAGGTTAGGTCAGGGTCAGCTTTGGGGTCGCAATGGTAAGCATAAGCTCTGGTTAGGATGTGAGATTTCTGAGGAATTCCTTCTCAGGATTCGATCTCCACTCCATCACCTTTGGCCATGAGGCACGTTTGGCAATAATATGTGGTCCGGATCTATACCACTCTAAGCACAATATGGAGTACATATATATGCTACGAACAACAGGTGCAAAATGTGAGTAAAATGCAGTAAGAGGTAAGATAGATAAATGAATAGTCTTACAGAGAATTTCTCTTAACTGCAGTACCTCAGGATTACATCAGCGTGTTGAAATAAAACGGAATATCTATGGTCCAGTGGTCTAAATGTATCACTGTTTGTGAAAAATCTGTTGTGGTTATGCTGACTTTTCAACTAAACAAGTAAAATAAAGGCATTTAAAAAAGTTAAGTTTCAGCAGGATGTGCAGGATATGACCATAAAACTGGCCACACTGACTTGTCCACAGTGCAGGGCAGTTTTTCTCGTTTAATTTTGTGGAAAGTATGGTAAGAAAACACTTTTTGTTAGGGTTTTTTTTTTCTGTCATTTTTTTATGTTACCCTAGGCTAGAACTAGACTAGTCTAGACTGCTTATAACTACTGCCACCATTATGATATAAACATTTCATTCCCCTTTCGATAGTCTATTAGGCTATAGAGCCTGGCTATGCTGGCTGAGCCTAGTGAACAGCACAATCTAGACGTCTATCTGATCTAGCTAGCAATGGGTTTAGATCGGAACCGCTCTTTCATTTAATCAATGGGTTAGCCACAAGATCGACCTTATTCCGTGATTATTCCGTAAGTCTATTTACTTGTAATGTGATAGTTATTTGAAATAGACTAAAGCAACTTACCAAGTTTACAGTAGCGCAAAATATTCGATCTTCAGTTTGGCACTTTAAAATCACAGAATGATCTGAATCTTTGCACTGCAATCTTTCGCTAAGTGGTTGTAGACTTTGAACTTTGATAGATCTCCATCAAAAATTTAAAGGGCGAAGAGGCAAACGTCTAGTGTCTGGCTCTTTTTATTAACGGTGAGCAG
>JAWQUT010001511.1:0-2500 GCA_033807755.1 Ellobium chinense
TGGACTTGGCCGGTCGTGATCTCACAGATTATCTGATGAAGATCCTCACAGAGAGAGGCTACAGCTTCACCACCACTGCTGAGAGAGAAATCGTGCGTGACATCAAGGAGAAGCTCTGCTACGTCGCCCTTGACTTCGAGCAGGAGATGCAGACAGCTTCCACTTCCTCTTCTCTTGAGAAGAGCTACGAGTTGCCCGACGGACAGGTCATCACCATTGGCAACGAGCGTTTCAGGTGTCCAGAGGCCGAATTCCAGCCATCCTTCCTTGGTATGGAGTCTGCTGGTATTCACGAGACCACCTACAACTCCATCATGAAGTGCGACGTCGATATCCGTAAAGACTTGTATGCCAACACTGTGTTGTCTGGTGGTTCCACCATGTTCCCAGGTATTGCTGACCGTATGCAGAAGGAAATCACAGCCCTTGCACCACCCACAATGAAGATCAAGATCATTGCTCCCCCTGAGCGTAAATACTCTGTATGGATCGGAGGCTCCATCTTGGCTTCCCTGTCCACCTTCCAGCAGATGTGGATCTCCAAGCAAGAATACGATGAGTCTGGTCCATCCATCGTCCACAGGAAGTGCTTCTAAACTGCTTATACTGACAATTGTTAGGTCTATGAATCAATGCATTTATTATCTGATCCTACGCATTTCTCTTGCTCTCTTTGCCCAAAGAACTTTGCACATTTGAAGTCCAAATGCAAGACTTGTGTAAGATTTGATAATAGAACCTAATGCTCAAAGAGAATTTCTGGTCAGTGTAATCGGCCAAGGCTTAAAGGCTATTAGATCTGAAGGCACTAAACACAATCATGATTACTAAGGTGCTACCATTGATCAGGTTCCCCTTGAACTGTTTCAAGTTGTAAACATAATTAATGCTCTTTTGTTACACTTACATAATGTACATTGTTTCAACTGTATTTTTTATACACACTGATTAAAACTTTAAAAAATCTGTTCATTCAAAACCTAATGTTTCTTGTTGTGAGTGATTACTCTGTAGTCTGAGAGTGAGATAGTTGAGTGTTATGGATGATGGTAATGGTAGTCTAGGAAATTGGTGGTGATGATGATAGTGGTGGTGATGATGATGATAGTAATATGACATGGATGATGGTAGTGATAGTCTAGAAAATTGGTGGTGATGATGGAGATGGTAGTAACATGACAATAGACATGGATGATGGTAATAGTAGTCTAGAAAATTGGTGATGATGGTAATAGTAGTCTAGAAAATTGGTGATGATGGTACCAGTAGTCTAGAAAATTGGTGATGATGGTACCGGTACCAGTAGTCTAGAAAATTGGTGATGATGGTACCAGTAGTCTAGAAAATTGGTGGTGAGGGTAATACAGTATGTGATCTGGTGCAGGTCGCTCACTGCATTCCTGATTTCTCAACTTTAGTTTCATGGTGGTCTATACGTTGCTGCAGGGAAATGGTCAGATGCTTAGAAATGATGATGAGATGGGAAATTACTTCACATACTGATGAACTCAATGTCTGAAGTGGATTGTCTCACCAGACTTCATATTGTAATTGTCTCCCCAAACTTCATATTTATCAAATCCGGGTTGTCAGAACCGTTTATACAATTAAGTTGATGAGTTTTGAGAGACAATCACTTCTTGGTGAATCTTATCAAAACGGAAAATATTTCCACATACAGGCTATGATTATGAAGTCACTAAAGTGGATTACCTTCCAAAACTTTATACTGTAATTAGAAAATCGTCCTCGAAATCAAAGCCCTCTTTCAAATAGCTGAAGTAATGTTTGCCATTGCTTTGAGTTTTGAAAGGCAAATCACTTTCTGGTGCCAGAACATGATGATGTGAACAAAAAGGGAGATCATGGGAGGAAGACAGAAATCTGCATTTATTCACCACAAGCAAGGGTTGAATAATTCCAACACTGAAGTGAATTGTCATTCCTAACTTCATCGAGCAGCTGTATAATGTATTGTAAACAGAATACAGAAGTTGTTGAAATCTACGCCATTTTTTGGGATAGTTGAAGAACATGGAATTTGCCTGATGAGTTTTGAAAGACAAATCACTTCTCGGTGCTGGGAAATGATGATGTGGTGAACAAATTTTGTAAAACAAGGGAAATAATTCCAATCACACTGATGATTTCAAGAATTGAATTGGATTGTCTTTCCAATCTTCATCTGTGCACACTGTAAGCAGAAATCAGAGTATGTCGAAACCGAAAACCTTTAAATACCTGTAATTAAAGTAGGCCTAGTTCAACTACAGTTGTTGCCATGGTCGGTTTTGAAAGGCAGGTCTTGTATGTCAATACATTTCGTACACTTGATTTCACTACGGTTACATTCATAATGCTTCCTGTCATCACATGGCTGAAAATTGTGCCAAGCACACAACACGATAATGGTGCCGGTCTAAAATAAGGCAACTGAAGAACGTTACACTTGTTTGTAACAGGAATGTTATATTCGACTCGATAGCAAACTTGGAAAATT
>JAWQUT010001511.1:7500-17286 GCA_033807755.1 Ellobium chinense
CGTCAGCGCAATGATTACAACGCAGCTACCATAATTAGATGATCTCTCTGAGGCCTCTGTGTGTCATTCTGACAAACACCATCTGTGATACAGTCTTTATCAGTTCCAAAATTGTAAGGTTGCTTCAAGACATGTCCGGGAAAGTTAAACTGAGGATGGAAGAGGTATGCAAGCTTAATGTACAGGCAAGAAGGTGTAAGCTTTGAAGTTAATCGAGAGTCAGGAGAAAGTAGCAAACGTATGAATGGAACTGATATTGAAGAGAATGTTGATAATGATGCAGAGTTCTTTACTGCAGCTACAGGTGTCCTACAGGGTGAAAGTAAGTCACCTTTCTTGTTTTCCATGTTTGTGAATGATTTGGAAAGATCAGACTGGTTTAATGATGCTGGAATCCCTTCTCTTCTATCATCTCAAGTCTCCTTCCCTTTAGCTGATTTTTCATCAATGGGAAGAAGAAGAAGACACTAGTACCTGTCTGCATGTCAGACAGTCAATGCTGACTTCTCATGTGGAGACTGCAACTGATTATGAGAATGCGCAACATGGTCATTGACCCCTACGCACATTGTCAGCTTTTTGCTCCCCCTAACTTCCTTCACTTCCCAGAGATGAAAATTCATTGCAAGGAAGGGAGATTCTTGGGGAGATATGATATCTATGTAAACAGAATTATTTTAGGCCGAATCGCGGATGATGCTCGACGGGTTGACCCTTAAAGGCTTCCAGATGTGCTCTTCTAGACGGCAACGAGGTTGAAATCAGTATGGTTTCTCCCAGCTGGAATTTTTCGAAAGTGATGGCCAAAGGGATACCTAAAGGGAGTTTACAAGTTGATGTGGATATACGCGTACATCGGGCATTGGATAGTACCTCAAAGTATCAAAATGTATGGAAAAAAAATCGGAATTATTTTTTCCAGTCCTCAGCACCAAAACAACCAGCGGCCTTCCCAGTGCAAAGCTAATTAACAATAGTAACAGTTTAAAGCATTAGAAGTATCGAAATTAATTCAAGCCTATTCCAGTCTTCATTACCAACCCAGTTACCAGTATTATACCTATCAATAGGTATGGAAACTTTCGAAAGGATTGAAATCATTTTCTTTCAGTCTTCAGTATCAAATCAACCATTGGTCTCTCCAGTGCAAAGTCTAGCGGTATCAAATGGTTGTAATTGGATCGATCGCCAGTACTGACAATCAGAATCAAACTAAACTCGATACTTTCGATACGAAGAGCTTGAGGATTAAGTATCGCTTCGGTGAAAAAATGCAGGTATCGGTCCACCACTAATTATCAGTCAGTCTTGGCGTTTGGCTACCTCTGTCGACCAGTTTGTGCCAACAGTCCAAGCCGAGGTCACCGTGTACATTTCCTTGGTTCGCTTGACACACTAATTCGTGTACCCCACTTCACCGAAGGCCAGACTGAGACACAGTGAGGTCCTACGTTACAGAAAGCCTGGAGGCCCCTTGTTCAAAAGTTACACTAAAGGCAGTCAGAAAGGTGCGTAACAAAATCATTTTCAGTTGTCTGATAAAACATGGATTTACGTAATCATTAATTACATCAGTTACACTCTAACATGCTTGGTGTCTTGCCGTCTGCTTTCCTTACTGTAGGCCTACATGTGTTATAACTAGCAGGATGTTATCACTGCTAAATTTAATATGACTCCTCCACTCAAACTAATACTGTAATACACGTTGAACTCGTAATGCATGTTTCAGGTGTTTTAAACATTAACAACATTGATTAACGAAATACAGCTGTATTAATATTTTAGAAGCGTAGAGAAACAACAAAAATGAAATATTTTGTATGCTATTATGGCTGATGATGTGATCCTAATTTAGCTTGCAAGTTGCAGATAAATCTTGCTACTGACATTATCCCCATTCTTCCCATTCATTCATGTTCTGGTACCTGTGCTTTATACATGTATAACAGGGAAGTTTACGCCCACAGTTAGAATCGCCGGCTGTAGAATCAATATCTTGAACCAGGCAGGTGTAGGACCTAACTCGAGCTCTAGGTATGCAGTCATTTGATTCCTGTAGCTCACGCAATCCCATAGACCTTCAAGGCGACAAAAAACTTGGCTCCATTCGAAATGTAGTTTAGAACTAAGAATAAGTCATAAAGCATTTTTCATTTTCAACCTGTTTGCGATCGACTTTTACCAGAACTATCATGGGGACAGCCGCCCCTGAATTTCCCGCCATAGTTGTGGATAATGGTACGGGCACGATGAAGGCTGGTTTCTCCGGAGATAACGGCCCGAGGGTAGCCATTCCCTCCATTGTTGGAAGACTCCCAGTCAGGGTAAGACCTATTTAACCCTCTAGTGCCCAGGCATAGAAATACTGGTAGGAAAATTCTGAAAATTCACATACACACTTCAAATGCCACTGAAAATACATACAGTATAAAACATTGATTTTGAACAATATCAATATTTGATAGGTGAAAAATTTTGGATCAAATTTGGACCTCCGGGCACTGAAACATCCGTGCCATATTTGGACCACTGGGTTGTGTGGGTTGTCAAATATGGACCAGTGGGCACTAGAGGGTTATAAGCAAAGAAAAAAAACAATTATCTTAATTCGCCATCACACAAAATGTGCACAGAAAAGGATCCCGCGAATTCGAGGTCGAGAGCAAAGACAGATTGTTGCGATAAGGCTGTGCTTGCGCATTTATTTCGCTTTAGGTTTGCCTGATGCCGATCTTGCATGTGCATACCGAAGAAAGAAACTGTTGGGTTTTCTTCCTCCAGCACGATCGACATCAGACTACTAGAAAGCCAAATGAGGTGACTCCGAGCGCAAACAGTCCTATCGCAAAGACCTGCCTTTACTCATTCAAGCTTTGGTTTTTGTGAGATGTGGGAGTTAGTGAGCAAGATAGAAAGTGAGCAGTCGTTGAAACAAAGGCTGGAGATAAGAGAATCACACATTATATGAGAGTTTTCCCAAGTTCATGAAGTTCGAGGTCGTTAGACGACATGGTCTGATTGAGTCTCATGGGTTTACTTTTATCAACTCCATACATTGTCTTTCATAAAGAATAGCAATTTTCCTAATGTGCAATGTTCGGTGGTCGTATGCATAATCTTCAGGTTACACATGCCTATTAAAAAATACCTCTTTTTTCCAATAAACAATTTTCTCTACAGCTACTCTATAGCCTTCCGACATGGGCCAGAACTTCTTTATTAATTTTCAGTACTCACTGTGCTCAAATAAAATGTGGTTTAAAACATAACTTTAGAAGTGAACTTCTGAGATAATCCAGGTTGAGTGAAAAGGGGCTGAAAAAAATCTGTCCTTGTCGATGGCAACAGGCCCGCACTTATGGTGGACAGCAACCCCATTGGAAAAATCCTACAGACTTTGATAATTTTGGGCAAAATAAAGACTGCATTTCCCACAAATCGCAGGTCAAGGCATTACTCTGCATGCAATTCTAGGCAATCTGTCCAAAGGACAGATTTTTTTGTATAGTACTAACGCATGTAACAATGCAATAATAAGGGCTTAATAGATATTTTTAACCTTTATGTGCAGTAACTTTGGGAAGCTTCCAAAACATTGGTAGATTTCACAGTACTCAAGGCAATACGTTAATTCACTTTGGAATAGGCCTATATATATGCGGCCATTGATTACTTTTCCCACACATATCTACCTCAGAGAAACAGGTCATCATAGTTGTTAATGGTATTTTCCCAGAGTATCATCTTTGGTTTGGGCCAGAAGGCCAGCTATATTGGTGAAGAGGCTCAGTCTAAGAGAGGAATACTCGCCCTGAAATGGCCCATGGAGAATGGTATGATCGTCGGTTGGGATGATATGGAACAACTCTGGCATCACATCTTCTTCAATGAATTACGAGTTGCCCCTGAAGAGCACCCTGTCCTGCTCACAAAGGCTCCCCTCACCACCAAGGCAGATCAAGAAAAGATGACCCAGATCATGTTCGAGACTTTCAAGACACCAGCAATGTACATCAGTATTCAGGCTTTGCTTATTCTGTTTGCCTCTGGTCGTACCGCTGGTCTCGTGCTTGACTCGGGTGATTCTGTCACCCACTCCGTACCCATACATGATGGTTATGCCCTGCCCAACGGCATTCAGAGGTTGGACTTTGGAGGATCTGATTGTACATATCACTTGATAAATCTCTTAACGGAGAGAGGCTACAGTTTCAACACTAAAAGGGAGTTTGAACTCGTTCGTGACATGAAGGAAAAGCTCTGTTACGTTTCTCTGGACGTTGAGCAAGAGATGCAAGTCGCCACGGAAACGGCCATTCTTGAGGAGGACTACAAGCTGCCCGATGGTCAAGTCATCACCGTTGGAAACGAGCGTTTCCGGTGCCCCGAAGCTTTGATGGAACCAAACATCACTGGCAAGGAGGAGCTGGGCATTCATGAAATCACTTACAGCTCCATCATGAAGTGTGACATCGATATTCGTAAACATTTGTTCGCCAACATCGTGTTGGCGGGTGGCTCCACCTTGTTCCCAGGAATGGCTGACCGTATAGACAAGGAAATCACAGCTCGAGCACCTTCCAAGACGAAGATCAGAGTCGTGGCTCCCAAAAAGCGTAGATACACTGCATGGATCGGGGGCTCCATATTGGCCTCTCTGCCCTCCTTCCAGCAGAAGTGGATCACCAAAGAAGAATATAATGAGACCGGCCCGTCTATTGTTCACAGAAAGAGCAATATATAGCAGGTAGATTGCGCCTGACCTAAATGTGTTGTTTTTTTTCCTTCCTGGTGCTGACATATTTGATTTCTTTTTTATAGATATTAAAGGGTACACAAATACACATTTTAAGGACGTGTTTTTTGTCATACTCTCTCCTGACACTTTTTTGTTTGTGTGTGAGTTTCATTTATGTCTTAATCCTTTAGAAATCAGCCTGTGTAAGGAGATCACATATCGAAGACGACAGTTTTCATAAGGAACAAACAGTGGTGGGTCTATAGGTTACAGCTCTGAAATACAGTTGTGACCTTTTCTCCTCTATGGGCTATGTTAGCATTCTGAGCTGCACTCTGAACTCAAAGATTTAGCTTTGACCCAGATCCATATCAGATTTAAGCTCATTGTGAAGCCCAAATTTTAAGACTGACCCAACCTCAACAACCCATTGAAATTTTGAGCTTTGTTGCTATTTGTAAACACATTTTTTCACTGGTCAAACCGAACCCCTCCTCTTCCGGCTGAACACACCCATAACCTGACAGTTCCAGCCCAGGGCTAAATAGTGCCTGGCAAATTAAACTAAAATGGACACAACTTCCCACTAAATCAAAATTTGCCCCATGGAGTCTTTATCCCTGGAAGCAAGGCATGCTGAAAGAGGGTAAAAGGGAGGTAGGACCTAATAGTGAAAGTAGAATTACAGGCCTGTAACCTATGCATGTTCAAGATTTGTTGATGATTTCGATACATTGTCATCAGAACCGGATAAAATTCTGAGCAAAATGGTCGTATCTGATTACAAACTTGTGTCATACGGCCTTTTACATCAATTCGGACGATTTGCGGTACTAGTGTGGAAGGGTGGTCCCCATTAGTATTTCGATACTGAATACGAATAAGCTGTTTCGATGCAGTTATCAAAAGAATCAGCAGTTGGTTTGCTTACAATAAGACAAAAAGAATTCACCAAAGACATACTAAGGATCTACGGTATTCCCAATGAAAATGAAAGCATGACTTTTTATTCCCCCCCCCCCCTTTTCCCCCGTAGGGAAACCGGGTTACAATGCCACACAGTGTCATACATCTCATTCATAATACAAACACATACAACATTTTACATCAAACATCAATGGAGGTATATCATAGAATGCTCTAGCAAGTATGCCTTTCTTTCTTGACACATATATGTTGATTGTTGTCAGAACATTTACTTTTTAAGTTTATGCCTATTTTATTTATCCCGATTAATCCTCCTATCATCAGAAATTACAACGGGTGACTTTTACAGTATGCACAGAAATATATTTACCTTTCACTTTCATTCTTTCTAAATATTGATACCTGATTTAACAAGAACTTTATTTCAGATAGCGATACCTGATGTATTTGATATAGCGACAAAATAATCGAGACCGCACTTTCAGACTAGAGCCTTTGCAGCACAGATTTAACGTACCCCATATTATTTCAGAGCTGTAACACGGGTGGCCTACATACATTTACACTAGCTGTGTGTCTTTCAAACCATCAGACCTGTAACACAGTCGGCCTGCCGACATTTAGGCCTACTCTAGCCCTGTGTCCGTCAAACCATGCGATATAGTAAGTTGCTACAAATAATCCATCCTGTCCCTTAATTCTCCCGTGTCGGCCAAACGTTGTGCTACTAACCCGTACAGTCGCATACCTGTATGTTTCACAGTATCGATTTAACAGGCATGAGCTCAAGGCTGGAAGACAGATCAAGGCCAGCATATTGGATGACCTCACCACAGACCTGGGGTACTATTGGAGATATAATATACAGACATGTCTGCAGGTTGAACTTAAACGCCGATCCAAACGAAGGCCTACATCATGGATGATGACGAGATGGTTGTTGTCGTCATCGACACCGGCTCCAGAATGTGGAAGGCAGGTTTTTCCGGAGACGATTCTCCCAGGGCTGTCTTTCCCCCAATTGTTGGGGTTCCCCGTGACCAAGTAAGACACTGTGGTTACAAGTTTCCAAATACAGTGGAACCTTGATAACAAGTATTCATTTTATAAGTATACCTTGTTATAAAGTAAGTATAAGTCTCACATGTACGATTTCATTATTATTCTATCATTTCATTATTGAAGTGAACCTAAACAGCAAGTTGTAGTAAGGATACTTTGTTCCGTGCACCAAATGTCACAGATATACTTTATATCGAAGTTCCACTGTTTGGCATACTCTCTGATTAGGGCTACGTTTCTTTGATCCCTGCAGCGAAATAAAAGGGACCGTGTTTGTATTCTGTGGACAGTACTTAGTAAAGGATACCTTTTTTTTTTGGTTGGTACGCGCCAGTAACAGATAGGGAGGATATACTAAAAGTTCGTTAAGAATGTGTCTTCTATTATCGAAATCGGAAGAAAAAGCTGACAACATTGTGGCAACCATCTACTGTTTCAAATTTGTTAGTGGAACGTCTTATCAGCGACTTTGTGCCAGAGGAGGTTGTGATAATGAATGAGGCAAAGATATAAGTACAGCAAGCACCAGTCAGTATACAGTTTGCTGTCTCTTCCCCATTAGTCGACGCCATCTTGGCTTGCACAGAGACTGATATTTCCTTTGCTGAGGAAAAGGTGTGGCTTCCCATTTTGTCGGTACGCAGGGATTATATAATGCGGCCAGGCTTACAATGTGGGCTACTCCGGTCTGTAAATATAGCTTACTTTGGATTTGAGGTTTAGCTTGGAAAGTAATGTATCCTACTTTTGATGTAAGATATAATCAGGCGCGTAAATTGTGTAGCCTAATTACGATTTGAGATTTAGCCTTTGAATAGAGCCTACTTTCGATTTTAAGTTTAGCTTGTGAGTGAAGCCTACTTTCGAATTTAGGCTCAGCTTGTAAATGGCGCTTACGTTCGATGTTGTGCTCAGCTTTTGAATGGACCCTACATTTGATTTGAGATAAGGTATTCGGATAAGAGAACAGATTATACATATATAATATAGCATACTGTTGATTCTATGCCAAGCCAATAAATATAGAGCTACTTTTGATTTGGGTCAGATTAGTAACTTTAGCTTACTTTCGATTTGATGTCAGGACAGTAAATAATACCTACTTTTGATTTTGGATCAGAGTGGTGGAAGTACATGTAGTTTACTCTGGATATGATATCAGGTCTTAAAAAGAGCATACTTTCAATCTTAAATCAGACGAAAAATATAGATCTAGCCTAAATATGATTTTGGGCTGGTACTTTTGATTCTACGTCCTACTACGTAAAGGCTATACTTCCTCTCTTCATATATTCTGCTTCCATACATTTTAATTCTCATCGCAAGACAACAAGCCTACCGTCAGTTTGGCAATGGGAGGGTGGAACAATTCGTTTCCCTTTTTGAAAGAAATTTTGGTCACTTTACAACAAAACGTTTGAACGAGCGAAATAGACACGAAACAAACTTTTGGGGAAATTTATCAGCTTTCTTCCTTTCTAGCAAAATCGCTGAACCCTACTAAAAAATAAAGCTGTGCTTGCCTCAGTGATGTTTATTGTAGACTATAATACAAATGATTATATTAAATTAATGTCATTGAAGGAGAATACTAATGAAACTAAAAACAGGTTTCCCTATTTCTTTAGCAAACAATTTCTACTATCCACAATTTATAGTACCGTGCATCATCAACATTGATTGCACGATTCAGACTATCAGAAGAATTGAATCCACATCTCAAGTTTGAAGTTTTGTCAGCCATAATAAAGGTCATTGTGATAGCTAAACAATTCCTAAGAGTCGAAATCTGAATTTCGAAAGTCACATGCCACTATAAACAAATGAATAAGAAGGGTGAGCTAAAAGGCTGGAAGGGCATTACCATTCTAATAGTCTGTGGGTGTGGGTGTGAGTAGGTGGGTGTGGGTGTGGGTGTGTGTGTGTTAATTATTTATTGTTTTATCATAACAAAGCACATATTTCTTATAACATGTCTCATTTCTTTGTCTGTGACATGGTTCGGCTTACATTATAAGAAAGATTCTCTCTCTTTCATTTCATACTTTGCAAGGAAACAAATATACTGATTTGGCCTTGTTTCCTTTTCCAGGGTGCCAATGCCAGAGTTGGTTCTGATAAGAAGGATACCTATGTTGGCGACGAAGCTCAGCCCAAGAGAGAAATTCTCGTCCTAAAGAATCCTAGTGAGCGCATCAGTGACATTAACTGGGATGATATGGAGAAGCTCTTGCACCACACTTTCTACAATGAGTTGAGAGTTGCCCCTGAGGAACATCCAGTCCTGCTCACAGAGGCTCCCCTCAACCCCAAGGCCAACAGGGAGAAGATGACCCAGATCATGTTCGAGACTTTCAGCACACCAGCCATGTACGTGGATAATGAAGCTTCACTTTCCCTTTTCGCGTCGGGTCGACTTACCGGTCTTGTGATAAATTCTGGTGAAAGTGTATCGCACACTGTCCCTGTCTTTGAAGGTTACGCTCTTCCATATGCCACAATGAGACTGGATTTGGCTGGTCGTCATCTCACAAATTACCTGATGAAGATCCTGACAGAGAGCGGCTACAGCTTCACCACGACTGCTGAGAGAGAAATCGTCCGTGACATGAAGGAGAAACTTTGTTACGTCGCCTTGGACTTCGAGCAGGAGATGCATTCATCCAGGACATGCTCTGAAATAGATACAAAATACAAGCTGCCCGATGGGAACTGCATCACCATTGGAAACGAGCGTTTCAGATGCCCTGAAGCTTTGTTCCGTCCATCTCTCCTCGGCAAGAACTCTACTGGTATTCACGAGACCGCCTACAACTCCATCATGAAGTGTGATGAGGGCTTCCGTAAAGACCTGTATGCCAATGTTGTGTTGTCTGGTGGTTCTACCATGTTCCCTAATATTGACGCCCGAGTGAAAACAGACCTCACATCTCTTGCACCAGCCACAGCGAAGATCAAAATCATTGGTACTGCCATTTCTGAGCGTAAATATTCTGCGTGGATCGGGGGCTCTGTCTTGGCTTCACTGCCCACCTTCCAGCAGATGCTGATCTCCA
>JAWQUT010001512.1:5219-23526 GCA_033807755.1 Ellobium chinense
ATTTCACTCCGGGAATAGCTTGTTATTTTTATTTGAGCTATATCAGGACGTCTTATACAAGCTAGCCACAAGTTAATCATGTCACTGAGGTTAACATATTTTTAAAAATTGAGTTAGAGTATTTAGAGCTGAACTTTTTGATTACCTCGTCACTGCAAGAAAGATGCCGTGGTGGCATATTATGTATAAATCTCTACTAGATTAATGACACCAGATCTGGCTAATGTAGTCAACACTGAATAAAAAGAACCTAAACACGAAAATTGCAGAAGGCGTGGGTTCAAACCCCAGTTTTTATTTTTTTTTTTTTTTTTTAATGGAAACACATTTTATTCTGAAACAAAAACTGAAATACACTGGCATGTGATAAGACGGGGAAAGATCATTAAAGAATGCTGCAAGAACATAAAAAGACGAAGGTACAGATAAAGATAAAACATAAAAATATCTGCCATTATTTGCTCAGTAGTGAATTAATTTTACAATGCCATACAATGTATTACATTTCATTCATATACAACATCACATAAAATACATATGACACCATTATTATGTCATAAACAAAATCCATTACAAAGTCGTTGCTGGTAGCCGCAGTGCAGCGTCTTGGTCTCCTGTGGCTATAATTCTAGGCACTCATCTGAATCGAGTGGGAGCATGGAAGTACAGTGTCTTTCCCAAAGACACCACACTGTAAACCGCCCGACTTATGAGTCGAACCCACAAATTTCGATTTGACAGTCTTCTGTTAATAACAACAACTCCCGAGCTGCGAGCTGCACAGCGAAGGAGACAATGGGAAACGGACATGAAAGAGACAGTCCAAACAAACATGGCGCCTTGGAATGACTGACAATGATTGTTGCCACTCGTGAGGATTTTTCCTTTCGGTAGAGTAAAGTGACTTTCCGAGGTAATTTTCCTCTACTTGATAACAATTGCACTTTGTTATTAATTGGGAAAGAGTATGAAATAAAGGGCCAAGTAGGTTAATTGCTTTTTTTCCATTTTACAATAAATAATATGATTGTTTCCATTAAAATTGCCTCAACATCATACGTGGTGAAATGCAGGGGAAAACTATCACTCTCACTGTATGGGAAGAGCATATGACCAGAGTGGCAACACTTCTGGCACAAGCAGTGGATATCTTAACAGACCGTCACAAAGACATAATCCGCAAGTCAAAGAGAGGGAAAGTTGTTTGCTTTTTTTTTTAAACTCTGTACAAGCACAAATAATACAGTGGCTTTGGAGACAGAGAGAAAACTCATTAGGTATGACAACAGAATGCTATTCGGAGGCATTAAAGGGACAAGGGCAGATATTTGATTCACAGCCGTACATTTTTATCCGTCTGACCATCTCTGAGAAAACACCCCTGACTGTCGGGACCTTCACTCACCGTACGCCGCCATTACACCTGCTGTATGGCATCACAATGCTAGAAAAGCTAACAGAAGATTGATGCAGATGCATGTGCAAACTGTCTGGACCAGTCGTCTGCTAGTCCATCCCGCTCTATGATGTCACACAGCACGAGCAATGGCGGCGCACACAGGGTGAAAATCCCAACATTCGTGTGGTGTCTTCTCAGAAACTGTCAGGTGAAAATGAAAAAAATGTACGCGGTTTAAATCTTGTGAAGAAATATGTGGACTTATTACGCTGTGAAGTAAATAACTACCCGTGTCTCTTTATACATGTTATACAGTACATATCACAGTAACAACTCATTTAACATTAAAAGGAAACAAACTGGAGCGTTTGGTGAAAATCAACAAAAAACGATATGTTAAACGTTAGTTTTAGTCAAAGAAAAGAACTATTTTTTTCCTGAACAGGATGAAAGTCGCATTCAAATCTGTAAGTAGTTCTGTAATTACTGTACTAGGTGAAGGCCACATAAAATAATATCGTTAGGCGTTCTGGTTATGACGTGGATATAAAATGAAAGGCATTGAGTCATAATAATACACCACACACTTTGATCAATGGTAATACAGTGCATATTAGAAATTATACACCAGACGTAAACTAGTGATGGGCAGATACCTGAATTGTTAAGTTCCGCGATACTCAGCTTTCAAGCTCTACGTATCGAAAGTATCCATTCTATGTCGATTCTAATCCTTAATGCCGGTTAGGCATTTAGATAATTACGATACCTTTCTATAAATACTTACAATATATTTTTTAACCTGCTGCACGATAGAGTTGAGATTGAGAGAACCAGTAGCCAGTATTAGACTGAGAATCGCAGTAGAATCAAAATTATTTTCAACCTGGTCATATCTTTTGATACCACCAGGCCTTGCAATGAGGTGTTCGGGTTAGGGAACTTAAGATTGGAGGGGGCTCGAAATAAATTTCGATACTTCTGAGATCACGATAATTTAATATTTCCGATACTCTTGATATAGCTGGTACTGACTAGGAATTCATACGTATCGATATTCAGACACGATACTGTCCATCATTCGCGTAAATATACCATTACACTGTACTGTTAGCAGTAATATAGAGGGAGTCAGCATTCAGGGGAAGGTGCGCATTTTAGCAAAAGTGTGCAACTAACAATAAACGATAGGGATTACTTGTTAACGCAACCAGGAAGTATGTGGCCTTCATATCTCGGTCACCCGTTTAACACGACTGCTGTTGATTATGTCACAAACATTAATGTAATAAGTAAAAACCACCATTTACAATACATGCTAAACAGCAGATCTAAAATTTAAACTTCGCAGACACCATTCTTTCAATAAATTTGCATCCCCACTGCTTAACACAATCCCCTGCTTAGTACACTCCAACACTTCAACAATCTCAACTGCTTTGTTTGTCATAAAAAGGTCTCTGGATAACACAAAACTTCTGACAACAAACATTCAGCTGTTTAGTCCAAGGGTGGATGTGTTGTCAGAGTTCTACTACATCTTCCTCTGGGGCAACTTGGGGACATGGACGTAAAATAATTATTTCCTTTTGAGTACAGAAATTTTAGTACAGTATGTCTTATCCAAGTACAGCGAACCTTGTATAAGAGAACCACCCTTTATAAGACGGTCATGAATATGAAGAAAATGAGGCGGTATGTATTATTTTGTTTCGGTGATATTAGTAAAAAGTGTGCTTTTTATATAGTTGAAAGCTTTTTTTTTTTTTTTCAAATCTTTATTTCTCAAACAACAACAGCGTAGAGTATACAATGGCAATGAGACAATAATGAGACAATGGTAACAATCAACAAGTTATAGTGATGCTACTACTTCAATGAGATAATGATGGCAAATGACGATAATGATGAAAACAGAAATTATTCTTATTGATGATCTGGCAAAATACATGGTGGCGAGCATTAATTTTATTTTTCAAGTCAATATTTACTGGTCCAAAGCGATTAATGGAATAACTAGGCCTATTACTATTCTGTCACAGTCATACTATACTTTCCTTATTCAGGAATAACATACTGTGTGTCACTGAGATGAAACATATAATTATAATATCGTAAATTTTATGCAAAACCAGAGATCGCCGCCTGTTCAGGATTGAAACTTATATATGTATTATTATAAGCTGTGTCTTTAATGTGCCACTGTGTGGCCCAGTTTTCATTATACGTATATGAGTATTCTATCACAGCCCAGCACACCTCGTTTCTAGTCAGTAGTCACATGCATTACACATTCACTAAGGATATCAAGGCAGAGTGAGACTGTATATAATTATAATTCTAGAAGTTCCATGCCCTAAGACAAAAATCAAGAGAGTGACACTCTATGCTGGTATCTGTCCACAGCTTATCAAGGTTTGTGAAATAACAATTTCACTGTAGCACATAAATCCTATCGTAAAGACCCATGTTTGTTTATTGTGAATGAGCCACTCTTTTCTGGCATATGATTCTGGCATGTTTGGACTTGGTGGATCATTTTATTCCCGGTAACAGATGTAAGAGGCGTTTTAAAGAAAACAAAAGATCGGTGTATATGGCATCTTACCTCAGAGGAATTGATCAGCAGTTGCACGTTACAAACAACAACAATAACAACAGCAACTGCAAGTACATCAACAACAACGATAATAACAACAAAAAGAACAATAATAACAACAACAACAACGTCAACCCAGAGTGTCCAGAACAAACATCGAAAGCTTACTTGGCGACCAGTAGTCAGTGCCTATAGTACTCTCATCTGGTATTCCATCTAGCCAGACAAACGTTCCTTCTTTTTCTCTATCGTTCAATCCTATTATGCAGTAGTGTTTAAAATTTCTAAGAAAATAGATAAACGTAAATGTATTTACAACATTCATGTACACTTCGTTTATTAATTTACCTGCAGAATGAAACAGTATCACTGCACTCCAGAAAAAATGCATAAAAATGACTGAATATGTTTCGTTCCCTCATTAAAGGAAAAGTATCCCGCTGCTGATCGTATTTGTTGTTGACTGTATGTGTATTTGACCTGAGCTTCCTACAAGCGTGCATCTTCGTTAGCAGCTATTTCTGACGTTCTTTATGGGTAGTAAGTAGTAGTGGTCTCTGTTCCTCTTTCTTGAAGTTCAGTGTGAGTTGTTCAACACATACGCCTGATGGTCTCAGATATCTGACATCTATTTCCCCTTTTGGCACCTGCAGCCTGTAAGCATCGTATCCGATTTTCACAGTTGGATAATCTTCCATATAATAGATAAACACATCTCGGATAAGTAGCTCTAGAGGTTAATATTATCACGGTGAGGTGCATGATTCTGTTGGTAGTAGCTGCACGATAGGTGAAAGGATTCAATGTGGGAATCCACAGTTTGGAAGGTTTTGTCATTTAGTGCATGGTCACCGGTCTGAGATTTTATTACCAGTCCCAAATGAATGCTACATAATTCCAATTGGTAGGCAATCGTTGAAATGATTAGGTTTTTTTCTATATACATCCGCATGCTTTTTTTTTCGTGAAGGCACCTTTAACAACTATCGACACTCAATACAATGNTCTGACATCTATTTCCCCTTTTGGCACCTGCAGCCTGTAAGCATCGTATCCGATTTTCA
Source organism: Ellobium chinense (assembly GCA_033807755.1). Taxonomy (NCBI): domain Eukaryota; kingdom Metazoa; phylum Mollusca; class Gastropoda; order Ellobiida; family Ellobiidae; genus Ellobium; species Ellobium chinense. The sequence continues at coordinate 10,282 of JAWQUT010001512.1, forward strand.
CATTTGGATAATCTTCCATATAATAGATAAACACATCTCGGATAAGTAGCTCTAGAGGTTAATATTATCACGGTGAGGTGCATGATTCTGTTGGTAGTAGCTGCACGATAGGTGAAAGGATTCAATGTGGGAATCCACAGTTTGGAAGGTTTTGTCATTTAGTGCATGGTCACCGGTCTGAGATTTTATTACCAGTCCCAAATGAATGCTACATAATTCCAATTGGTAGGCAATCGTTGAAATGATTAGGTTTTTTCTATATACATCCGCATGATTTTTTTTTCGTGAAGGCACCTTTAACAACTATCGACACTCAATATAATGCAGAGAGTTGTGGACCTCAGTATATATTTGGTTAGAAAAAATGCTAAGAAATAGTTTATTAAAATTTAATAGGCATTGAAGTATTCCACAAAAAAAGATCAGTGAAATGAAATTTAAATGAAATGACTACCAATGCATATTGTGAAATCAAAGGCGTTTTGTCATGGTACAAAGCATCCCGTAAACGTCTTTTTTGCTGATTATCAAGATGTGTTGTGGAAATAAAAGCGTTTTGTCATCCTACTAGGCTTCGGGCGAACGTCTTTTTCCTGAAACAAATGCGTTTTGTCAAAGTAAAGGCATTTTGTCGTCGGTCAGCAGGAAAAATTGCGTTTTGAAAAAAAGTATTTATTTTAAACAATTCAAAAATGACTTTGCTTTCTCAGAACCTGATCTGACCATAAGATGGGGGTTGTGGAAAAGTATCCAATGATCTAATAAAAAGTGTTCGCGCCAAAATGAAAAAAAAATTTAAAAAGGCGTTTTGTCAAAGTGCGTTAGTATAGGCTTGGTAACCTCCATTATGACAGTCTTATAGGCTTGGAAAACTTTTTAAAAACCATAGTTCATCTTTTCGTGAACTCAATACAGTCGTGTTTTGAGTGGAGTTTAGCGATAACAAAGCTCACTTAAAGAGAACAGTGATATTTTTCAAAAGTTCTGTCCTGTAACAAGACCATGGAGAATCAGTAACAGCACTCCTTTCTCGCTGGCCTGCCATGTCATATACTGGGTAAATATGGAGCTTGCACAGTGACATGACTTTATCCCTCGTATGTACAAAGAAACAAATAAACAAACTGAACAAAAATCAATAAATAAACAAACAAACAAAATAAATAAAGTAAAAATGAAACACACCAACATACACATATACAAACATACAAACAAACAAAAAAACAAACAAGCAAACTGACAAATAAATAAGCATACAAACATACACACAAGCAGATAATTGACGAGCATAGAAACAACCAAATACGCATACAAACAAACGAACTAATATGTTCGTTCTTATTCCATTCCCTTTCCTCTCCTGTCCTCTCCTTTCCTATCCTGTCCTCTCCTCTCCTGTCCTCTCCTCTCCTCTTTTCTCCTCCCCTGTCCTCTCCTCTCAATTCAATTCAATTCAATTCAATTCTGTTTATTAGCTCTGGCAGAGTTCTGCACTAGAGCAATGCAAACAAATACAAAAATACATTTCAAAATGGTGAACACTGAGGGCACATACTAACATATTGAAATGAAATATTTATGCTTATCTATCATATGAAGGATAATATTAATGGTGGTATGATGTATAAAAAATATCATCATTCTACGGATTCACGCCATTCAGCAAACATTTACATACATTCTTAAGGATTTCAATATTATTTGTTCTGAGTAATTCAATATATTTCAGTACATTTGGTCTACTGCAAAATCTTATTGGTAAATATCTATTTCTTTCAAGTCTAAAGTTTGGGCAGCATAGTAAATAGTGAAACTCATCGCCGACGTCTGTCATACATAGATTGCATTTACGGTCTTTATATTCAATGTCGTAATATCTACCTAGTTCTACTGGAAATTTATGATTACCAGTTCTAAACTTGAAAAGGTTATTTATTTCCTGGGGCTCTAACTGGCTAAAATAATTTTCAAAATTCCAAATATGTTTGAGTAGTAAATAACTTCTACCTTTATTACTATTGCTACCGTCTGCCCTACCTTTCTGAATGTACTGATCCTTTAAGCGTTCTTTGATTTTATTACTGTTGAACTTTGATATTTGCTATTGATTTATCCAAAGATGTTTAAATCCCGTTGACTGTAAAATATTCTTAACACATTCAATCCATGTATATTTCTCTCCTAATGTAAATTCGTCGCAGCACATAATGATATAGAGTATGTAAGCTAACTTATCTTTCTTACCACTAAGCAGTCTCACCCAAAATGAAATCATTCGTATTTGTATATCACAATGTAATGGTACTTTACCTAATTCGCCGTAAATCATATAAGACGGGGTAGATGATCGTGCTCTAAGGATGATTTTGTACATCTTAAGTCTGAACTTTTCTATAGCAGCCATATTCTCAAATCCCCACACTTCACAGCCATACAACAAAATAGGTTCTATACATTTATGAAAAAGTTCAAGTTGACAGTCAATCGGGATACAGCTTTGTCTACAGCGACGCAACAGTGAATAGGTTGCTTTTCTCGCTTTTTTGTATGTTGTTTTTTGTATGTTGTCTTTTATATTCCTTAAGAATTTGCCGTTTTTACTGAAGTTTACTCCCAAATATCTGAAACTGTTGACGACTTCTATCTCTGAATTATTTATTAACAATTTGGGTTTCCTGTAGCTCTTGCCGAAAACCATAATTTTCGTTTTCTGAGTGTTAATATTCAACTGCCACCTATTACAGTAGCGCTCATATTGTAATAGTAAGTTCTGTAACCCTGCCTTTGAGTCAGCAAACAAAACTGTATCGTCAGCATACATCAAAAGACAAAGTTTAAAGTAGTGTACAATGTCATCAATTTCTATATCCACTTTGAGTCCATCTTGGCAAGCAAGATTTGCATGTAAGTCATTAAGGAACAGGGAAAAGAGTAGAGGGCTGAGATTCTCTCCTTCCCTTAATCCAACCTTGCAATTAAACAGAGCAGATACACTTTTAAGCTCCACACATGACCTTATATTTTCATACATTGACTTAATAACTTTATACATACATTTACCAATATTCATTACCGATAACTTTTCAAACAAAAGTGGCCTGGAGACACTAGGAAATGCCTTTCTCAGGTCGATGAACGCTGCAAAGAGTGACTTCTTTCTAGTCTTCAAAAGTTCAATTAGACTATACAAAATAAACACTCCATCCATTGTTGAGTAATCATGTCGAAATCCTAGCTGTTCTTCTCCTATAATTTTTTGGTTTTCACAGTAATTACTTAAGCGGACATTTAGAACAGCCGTGAATAATTTCCCGAGGCAGCTAAGCAGTGTGATTGGCCTGTAATTGTCTGGATTATATTTACTTCCTTTATTTTTATAAATAGGTCTAATAATTCCTACTGTCCACGACTCTGGAACTTTGCCAGAATAATATACGGCATTAAATAATTTCGTATAAACTGGGATCATCTTGTCCCTGGTGGACTTTATGTATTCATTGGAAATATTATCAAGCCCAGTTGCTTTATTACTTTTTAGTCTTTGAATGCAGTCCATAATCTCTTTTTCTGTTATCGGCTTGTCCATTTCATCATTATCAATTGCCTCGGAATCCATATTTACATTTAAGTCATGCGTATCTGAATTAAGTTCTCTGAAGAACTTAAAGAAGTCAGTTTCATTTAGATCTTTAGGTGTAGCTTGCATACTGTCTTTTGACTGCTTGATCATGTTCCAGTATTCTTTCGAGTTTCCTTTCGTTCGCAGTGTTCTAAATCGCCTTCGGATGTCAGTTTTATAATCCCTAACTGCATTTTTCAATTCATTTTTATAGTCTTTACTGGTTTTCTTCATTTTATCAAAATCATCAGGATGTTTTGTAATAGTGTAGCGTTTTTTCGCCTTATGGAAAAGTTTTCTTTTGGCTCTGCACGCTGTAGTAAAAAATGGTTTTGTTATTTTGCTTTTATTGCTAGTAAGTTCATTAAAATGCACATTTTTCTCGCCAAAAGTTTTAATACCGGCATGTAGAAATATTTCTTGCAGATCGGAGCAGGCCTGGTCCAGAATTTCTTGCGTGTGGCCTCCTGGCTGATCTAATAGTGCTGTTAACTCCTCTACCTTAGTCATATCAATCGCATCTACAAACCCCTCAACTTTACTTGAGTCCCACCGCCCTACTCTCCGACCTTGCGACTGCGAGCCGCGAGCAGCCTGTGCTTCTGGTGGGTCGGGGGGCGCACTAGTCGGTACATCTTTTTTTACAAAAAGCTCAACAGGGGCGTGGACGTCGGATAGTAAGGGGCAGTATTCATATACGTTGAAAGAAATTATATATGGTATCATCTCCGCACTTGCCACTATGTAATCAATTACAGACTGGCCCGTTGACGTGCATTCCGCCGAGGCTATGCCATATCTTCCATTACAAATATACATGTTTAGAGACTTCAAAAGTTCAAGAAAGTGTTTTCCCCAGTTGTTAATTCTATGTTTGCACTTACTTTGCCTTATCAACGGTAATTTAGCACTCTCAAGTGAACTTGCTAAATCCGGATATTGGCTTTCAAGGAGTTCAGCTGTAAGTGTAATATCATCAGGGTCTAAACTCACAACGTCACACTGATTTCCAGTGTGGGCATTAAAATCACCCATCAATAAACAGTGTTTTACATCAATAAAATTATTTACAAAATCACTTTCAATATCAAGAAAGGATCGATGGCTAGAAAAATTGGATCCCTCTGGGGATATGTAAACTACACCAATCACCGCTGGTGTTCCTAAATCAGCGACATTTTTAAACTACATTTTACACCATAGGACATCAGAGCTCTCTGTCTCTATGATATTAACTGTATCTGCAATACCATCTTTTATGACAAGCGATATACCACCAGACACTCTTCCATTCGTACTACTTCTGAATTTATGATAACATGCATATCCGGGTATGCTTCTTACATCCACATTATCTTCATTCAATGTCACATCAAGTTCATGAAATTTTGTCTCAGCAATGCCGACAATATCTTTAGACTTTACAAATTCTATGAACTCTGGGCAAGTCAACTTTGCCTTCAGTCCACATACATTGATAAAACACACACTAATAGCATTATTTATTTCATTGTTTTCATGGTGAGTTTCACTTAAAGGCACACCCATAGACTTATTTGTTAAGTTGGGGTCTTGATACATATCAGTATAGCAAGTCGAGGGATACACCTCATTATAATATACATTCTCTTCAGATTTATTAAGAGACTCAGCTGCAGCCTCATCAACATCGATACAATCACCGATTACGTTGCCATTGATCAATTTGGACGTAGTAACTAATCCTGAACTTTTGAAAGGATAATCAATTATATTAGCTGAATACTGGTTTACTCCGTCGGAATCTGAAAGGAATTTAAGTAAGGGTGTTTTCTTTGGTTCAATTATGGTGTTTGTCTGCTGGTTGTGGTTGCAGATGGGGCTCCTCTCTCTCTTGTCCTGTCCTGTCCTGTCCTGTCCTGTCCTGTCCTCTCCACTCCTCTCCTGTCCTCTTCTGTCCTCTTCTGTCCACTCCTCTCCTCTCCTGTTCTCTTCTGTCCTCTCCTCTCCTCTCTTCTCACCTCTCCTCACCTCTCCTCTCCCCTCCTGTCTCTTCTCCTCTCCTCTCCTCTCCTCTCCTCTCCTCTCTCCTCTCCTCTCCTTTCCTGTCTTCTCCTCTCCTCTCCTCTCCTCTCCTCTGTGCTGGCCCGGAATATAAATAGTATTGATACTGAAACGAATTAGGTTGCGGTTTGTGACTGTCAAGGCCAGTATTTGGGGAAATCCCCATTATGATAGGCTACACTATGAAATAGAAATCTGCCGTAGATGGCTGGTCCCTGGCACATTTCAAAACAATATGCAAATAAAGCTTCACTAAACAACAGTAGGCCTTGATGTCTTGATGGATGTAACAAGTGCACATGCAACTACTACTGGCATCTACTTAGTTTTGATGTTTTGCCTCATTTATGAAATGGTGGTATGTAATGAATTAGTGCGTTGGAAAGGCATACGTACTGAAGCTATTAGACAAGAGGCCTACTTTTTATTTATGATCTGGAAGAATCCCATTTCCCTAATCTACTTTGGATAAGACCCGAATCGAATCATGCCATGGCAGATCATGACATTTTCAGATGAACGATGGCCAATAGTAGTGCGAAGCCCATGTTGCCAACAACAGACGAGCTCTGCTCATCTTGTCATTCCCCAGCTCATTTCAACCGCAGGAGGTTGCGAATTACAGTTGACCGTGTTTTAATATACTGAAATGGAGATTCTCTAGTGCCGAATCTGAGTTATTTCGACATGGATCATTTGTGAAATGGAAGATGACAACAAGTAGCAGCCAGTCGACCTAGTATCAGGCCATGACACTGCTGCACACGTGTGCTCCTTTCGAATTACCCCAATTTCACAGCCAAAAAGTCATTAGCATACTTTGGGCTGTCCTATTTTAGATAACTATAGTGCGTCCCAAAATAAATGGAACAGTTTTTTTTTTGAGATTTGCCCCGAAACTGCCGGACAGATATTATTCAAACTTTGGCAAAGAGTTCCTCTCCGTTTGTCTTATTTGGAACATATTTTTATCTTAGAATTGGTCACTCCCAGAAATATGTGCACAAAATCTGGGCTTTCATATTTGAAAGATTTGTATATTTCTTTACAACGCTAGCAGCAAGGTTAAAATGTACGTACACTGGTGAAGAGCGTGCTTTCATTTTTTTTGTTTGACTTTTTGGCATTGACAAATCATGTGAACGCCACGCATCAAAACAAGCATACAAAGAACGGAACTCACCCACATCGTGTGATTCAGTTGTTATTAGCACAGATTACAACGATTAGCCCCTTCTTTGCGTGGGACAACAACCAGATCAGTTATGTCAGACCACTACGGTGATAATAATTTAAAGAATATTGCAACGAGAGCATTGTTACACTAGAGAAGCCACAAAGAAGTCTCTCCTGACCGCAGTCCACTTGCCCCTGAAGAGAACAAGTGAACCGCTCGGCATTCCCCAATCTACCCTTTGCCGCTGGAGAATCGGTACACAGAAGGGGACATGCCCAGAAAACCGTGGAAGAAACTGTACACTGGATAACTTGGCTTTCAATTTAAACAGACAGAAAGCGGCAGAAGGTGCGCCGATATCAAAAAATTAAAGAGAAAGAGAGAGAGAGAGAGAGAGAGAGAGAGAGAGAGAGAGAGAGAGAGAGAGAGAGAGAGAGAGANAGAGAGAGAGAGAGAGAAAGTTAGTCGAAAGAGAGGGAGAAAGAGAATGACACAGAGTAACACACAAAACACTGCCGGTAACAACGTGCAATAATATGCACGTCGCACTGCCCGTGGGAGGACTATGTCGATACGTCACTTCATTATGTGCAAAATGAAGCGTCAACTAAGCCCCCGCAGCCCTCCCTGTTCCCCCCCCCCCCNCCCCCCCCCAAAAAAAAAATGCAGAACACACACTGAATGCACATCAACGTGCACACTCTTCCAGCGAGTATTGATGTCTTGCTGTGCAGTTATTGTTGCATAGCCGGGCTTGTATCTTCTTACGTTGCATTTAATTCAGGATACAGCCACAAGACAAACATTGGACGTTCAGTCCGGTCACCAAACTCAACACGCCCGATTGATCATAGCGTCTTCATAATTGTATTGAGACATCAAATTCAATTTACAGTTCATCTTGATAGTATTGTATCAATTCAATTCACAGTTCATGGTAGATATAAAACATCAGTTCAGTTCACATTCCTCTTGATCGTATAGTGGCATTTAACATCAATTTCAGTCCATCTTAATCGTGTTGTGAGTAGTGCTACCGCGCTGTGTCTGATTAATATACATCAGCTGGCCCGCACTTTACAAGTGGTTTTCCTAATCTTCAGTAAATCAGACTCAACTGGCCACCCGGTCAAAAGGACACGGGGGCAGTAACTTATGGAGACTACACTGTAACTTACTCACTCTCTCATCACTCCTCCGTGACTCTCTTGACTCTGTCCCCCGACTCAAGGAACGCAGTGAACTTATAATAAAAATATATTGATTGCGATTACCAATTCGCATAATGTTAGCGTGCAATAATCCTCTGACGCGTCTCGTGACCAGTCACAATCAGCTTAAGCCCCCCCCCCCTTTCCCCCCCGTAAGCCGCCTTATGAGAAGGTTGTCTCACATGAAGTAATACATGACGCGTTTCAGATTCCTCGTGATCCGTTTATCCCTGAAGTGTTATCTCAACTGGGGGGGAAGGGCCATTACAGGCGTCGCGAGGCGCGTTTTGTTACATGATGCAGTTATGCCACTGTCAATTATGACGTCTGTATCAGACACCCAGCTTGATGTTTTTCATCATTATGACAACAATACTTGTACAATACTCTCTTGGCCGAAATAATCCTCTTAAAATATCGTCGTTGTTCTGTTAAAAAGGCACAAGTGTCAATTTTTCAGAAAATTCTTTTTTTTGCTAAAAACATAGTAAAACAAAAGNTTACAAGACAGGACCGATCTCATATGGCGAGATGCCGGTACCTACGAGAGATCTCAGATATGAGGCAACAGGGATTTAGAATCGTCAACCTTGACGAAACTTGGATTAATGTTAATCACCAGCAGCCAAAGAATAGGCTTCTCCAGGTCAGAATCGCGGAAGGAAGATTCCTCTCGGCAAAGGTCAGAGAATCATCATCTTGCATGCTGGTGGCGAGGATACTGGGTTTATTGAAGGCTGCGAGCTCATATTTTCGTCAGTGCATCTGGATGGCCGAGATTTTCATTCTGAAATGAATGCCAGCATTTTTCAAGACTGGCGCGACACTCACTTGTTGCCTGCCCTGACTGAACCGTCCTGTATTATGATGGACAATGCGACCTACCATTCTACCCAGCCAACGAACCTGAGAGCTCCCACATCAGACAGTTTGAAGGAGACCAACGTAGCTGCGCAAGAATGACATACCCTTTGACGAAGGCATGCTAAACCCAGAGCTTTATGCTCTCGTTAAAAAGCACAAGACGTCACCCATCTACAGTGCTGACTGTATGATTCGACAACATGGACATGAAGTGCTTCGTATTCCACCATATCGCGCCGATTTAAACCCAGTAGAATTGGTATGGGCTCAGGTGAAAGGAACTGTCTCACGGAACAACTGCCAGTTCACTTTAAAGGTCACATTTTCCCTGGCCGAAGACGCAATCAAGAGGGTCACTGTAACAGACTGACGAAAAGCGGTTCAACATGTTCAAGGGGTTGAACAGGAATACATCACGAAAGATGGAATAAAGCAGAGACATCCGCCAGTTGTAATTAATTTTGATGAATCCACCTCATCTTCATCCTCGTCCTCGTCTGACGAGAATGATTCGCTTTGTTTATGCAGTATGTAAAACTTCAGTTTGATGCATCGATTAACAATAATTTCAACCCGTCAATTTCCATCTTGTATTTGACTTACGTATTGTTATTTACGTATGTTTTGCAACTGTCCTTTATCCGGTTGCTTCGATTGGGTGAACTTTGACGTTTGTCATCAGGGGAAGATTTGCAGGTCACAAGAAACAAATGCTTGCTTTGTTGCAAGTGTTTATGTTCACTTAATTGAAGTGAGGCGGTTTATATGTATCAACAGTAAGTAAGTTTAAAATTTAAAAAAAAAAAAAAAAAAAAAAAGCTGATTTGTTTCAATGTATGCAAGTCGTGTTATTTAACAGTGCGCATTATCGGCCATTTGCTCTGAAGAAGTGGAAACACGTTAACGTCCTGCTACAAAGAAATGTTGTTCTTCTTTATCATAAAGTTCGTCACTGGGATTGTGAACAAAGTTTCTGTGACAAATTTGCAACCAAAATGCATGTAACAATAATGAATCACACATAGAAGTACTTATGCACTCGAAGTGATATTGATAAGTTGCGCACCATCTGCACAAAAACCTCTAGGAAAGAGTAGGGTACCCCTGAATCCCTTCACTACGTCATGTTTATTGAGCAGTGGCGTCACCGACTTGTGCAATCTCAGCAACGTGAATATAGCAGCTGAACAGGCCTACTCGATAAGACGAACGTTTAGGACTTCATGTTACTTCCGGGACATACCATGAGTCTCAGAGCTGTTTGTTGCAAAACAAAGCAGAGCAAACATGTATGGCATACTGTATAAAAAGCGAGATAAATCTCCCCGTCGACTTTTTGTAAATAATGATGCAATTACCTGAAAGCTAATGTGTCTCTCCTCTGCGTGACAAACAATGACGTCAAACCGTAAACACCTTAATTATTGCGCAAAGTGACAAAGTTCAATATTTATATACCGTAAAGAAGCAAACTTTTCCTTTTATGGACCAATTCTAAGATAAAATTATATTCCAGCTAAGACAAACGGAGAGAGACGCTTTGCCAAAGTTTGAATAATTTCTGTCGGGCCGTTTCAGAGCAAATCGCAAAAAAACCCCGTTCCATTCAATTTGGGACGCACAATAGTACGGTTTTCACTGCCATTTGAGGGCTTCGTTGTTACAAAGGCGCTATCCTCTTGTACGAAGAGGGCCACGCCTCTGTTACTACCCTATCCTAGAACTTCCAACGTGAACTGAGGAACGAAGTACAGGAGTTCGAGAGGTTACGTTTACCCGTGGATAGAGTGGATTCCATTACGATCCCAAACCAAACAAGGTGAATGTCAGTGCGTGGAAACCAGGTTTTACTGTGAACTTACTCACCCGATTTCTTTCACTTGATTGAACTCATCTATCGATTTGAAAATAGCTAAGTCACCGCCCAATTCTTGACACTTTTCTCGACCTTCCTCATAAGTGGACTCTTTTGCGTTGTTCCAGTGGCACTTTGCCCCGTCTGCTGATAAGTCAAAGCCCAGGGGGCATTCTGAGAAAAATAAAACAGGAGAATACCATAACAATGCTCTAAATAGTAAAGATATTATCCTCACCGTTTTGTTTTCGGAGTGGTGTAGTGGAGGGGAAGGGTGAGGATACAGGGGTGTTTACCAAAATGTTGTAGCGATTTTCCATTTGTGTGTGTGTGTAGGGGGGGTGGGNGGGGGGGGGGGAGAGAACTTTATCTGTGCCAGACTCAGACGGTACCAAAATAAATAAATTAATCATACAAATTGCGTATATACATTTAGGCGTCCGTGAGTGTGTGTGTGTGTGTGTGTGTGTGTGTGCGCGCGCGCGCATGCGAGCGTGTGTGTGTGTGAGTGCTAGCAGCGCTACGTGAGTGTGTGAGTGCTACGTGCATGTGGGAGTATCTGTGTGTGTTTGTCATTTGTGTGTGGCTTGGGATGGCCGGAGAGGGAAGGGTGAGATTTGTGAGTTTATGTGCATTTGTGATTTTGATTGCTATTTGGAGAAACAGGTTTACTATTTTCTCTCTAATATATAACTTATATATAAAAAGAAAAACAACTCGGAACTATATCTTGGCTGTTTGTGCACCAACCAACCTAAACTTGTGCGTACACTTTCCTTTTAGTTTGAAGGTGTTTCTGTTGGTGATTTCTTCGCCTTAAACTGTCCGTAAGTAGTATATTGATTACTACGTAAATGTTCATTGTTTCGTGCTTACGGGCGCATTTCCACGTTTTTAAATGGCTATACGTCACCGGTTTTTGCTGTTTGCCATGAAATGTTTACTTCCGGACCCCGAAGTTGAAACCGAGCACTGACGACATTTGTTTTCGTATCACATGCCGGATCGAGAATACCTACGTCGCAGAGTCGATCTCCAGAGTGAACATCGGTATGGAAGGGAACAGATTCATTCGAATGAACACGACTTACGTCGTAGGAACCACCAGTGCGAACAGTGGTGCTACCCGACAGAGAAATGCACGTTAAGAACTTAACTGTACCAACAGCCAAGTAATGCTTCCTTCCGTGCACGCCGTGGGGGACAGTGTGGATTAATTTCTCCAGTGATTTAATCAACATTGCTGTGTAAGTCACAAATCCACCCTAACTGGTCCCTTTTCGTTTGTTTTACCAGTGAGCAGCGATGTTCCTTACTGTTTTTTACTGTACCAACAACACTGGGTAAATGTAGACTTCGAATAACATTTTGAAGGTTACGAAATGATGTAGTTATCAATATTCCAATCCTACGGAAAGTTCTGAAATCCACATGTATGACTCTGCTAATGAGAAGTCTGGTAGGATTTGAGTTAATATTATAATATATATATATATATATATATATATATATATATATATATATATATATATATATATATATATATAATATATATATATATATATATAAAGTTGTATAGATATATAAGAAATATATATTTGTTCCTGAAAAATGTTCCCTTTATCAATTTTCAGATGTTTGGAAACCCCCTGAATCTACATTTTACAATATACCGACAAGTCTGGATATCCCTACATTGTAATTAATAGCCTGAGGTGATCAATATATTGTATTATCAATATTCCAATCCTACGAAGATCACTAGAACCCATACTTAGCAATTTCATTTCATGACTCCAATAATGATGATTCTGCCAAGACTAGGGGTAGTATATTGAGGTTTACAAACAAATATTAGCCATATCAACCTTTTGAGCCTTTGTAAATCCCCAGAAGCTACACTATACGCTATCTATTGAAGGGTCTGCTTCGACAACTCCAGATTTAACCTGACTGAAATTGTAGGATTTATCAAAATTTCACATGTTGCCCTCGTGGCTTGCCAAATCTTTTGTAACTGCTAAAATCTGATTCATGGCTCTGTTAACGAGAACTAAAATGTACAGATTAATCGAAATGTGGCCGCTATCAATGTCTGGGTAGAACCATTAAAACATCTATTTCTGGGCACACAACGAACAACTCAATTCCACTAGCAGACAACGGTCGTCCCTCTCTGTAGTTAAAGTGGGATACGCACATAAAAGATAATTTTCCGGTTTTTAGATACTTTCTCTCTCAATCTATGATGCCCACCGAGTTCATTCTGCGAAGAAAGAGATCGTTCTGTAACAGTGCGCTTGTGTAATATGACGCATTAAGGAGAGCTAGAGTTATCGGATTTGGGCCTTGTGTCCAGAATTGTTCCCCCTCCCTGATCAGCAGAAGCCTGTGGCAAAAACGCTGACGTCACTTACGTTCCAGCAGCTACAGACACCTCTATCAGACAATGTATTATTCAGCTTTTAATTGAGGT
>JAWQUT010001513.1:10228-17728 GCA_033807755.1 Ellobium chinense
GGGGGGGGGGGGGGAGGTGATGGAGGGGAACAGGGGTACAAGGGAAATGGAGTAAAGGGGAATCCAGAAAGTGTATAAGGTACTGTGCTGCAATAAGTGTTTGTATGTGGTTGTAAAAGGGGGATGGGGGGAGGCGGAGATGAAGTTCACAACACAACACACTGAGTGTGCTGTTTTTAGGTTAGTTGCTCAAGATATATTCTTCACTGGATAAAGAGGTAATGGTCAATGTGAAAAGAGGCGAGGGAAGAGAAGCAAATTCCATTACAGATTAAGCAAAGTAAGCTTATCATCATAGCTGGAGGGTGGGAGATGTGCTGCTACACAACTTGGCAGAGAGAATTAATCCAGTGGAGTCAGTAGAGAGACTCGTTTTGCATTGGGAATTGGGAGGGAGCTTTGATGGGGGGGAGGGGGCAAGGGAGGGGGACAAGGATAAATGAATGAACCAGTAGATATGCACAATAGTCATGAGGAGAGAAATGGGATTCATAGACTGGACAAATCTATATTACACACTGTTAATGATGGCTTGCTACAAAAACGGGGAAAGGGAATGGGACTTTAGAAGGTTTGGNGGGGGGGGGGGGGGGAGTGATAGAGAGATGCTGAACAGATATCACCAATCTAAACTCAACAGTCAAATCATTTAGATCTAGATCTTAGACCAGTGACTCCAACCGATGAGGATGAGTCCAAAAATAATTAGATATAGGGATGTTAAGACTCATACTGTCCGATAATCTACTATGCAAACTAGTTTTTCACTTACCCCAGAAAACCATAACTGGAAGATCTTTACAAGGTTTTGTCACTGTCAAACTCCGATCAATACCTCACAACAATTCTTGGCTTCGTAGAGCAGTAATGTCGAGGGTACAGGCCTATGGTAGGAAACAGCAGTTCAGGAACCAAACTGTAAAAGCCTCTTTAGTCATTAAATAAAAAGTTCTCCTCGAACCACAGGAACGCTCCGTGATGGCCAAAACTAGTCTGCAGGTCTGGTGCCCCCACCGTGCTCAAATTATATACAGTCGAGTCTATGTATGTCGAAATCGGACACCTCCAATTTCTTATTAGTCGAAAGAAAAAAGAAATGATAGTTGTTTTTTCCTTCTTTGCGTCTATTAATTGCCTTTGCATAAGAAGAAGTAATTAATGCCTATTTCTGATTACTCCAACTGCCCGGCGCTGTCACAGAGGCAAAATCACCTCCGGCGTCTTCCCCGCGTGGTGCCAAACAACGCCGACGACTTGAAAAACAAACGAGACGGTACCGCGGATAGAAAGAGGCAATAAAACTGGACACTGCGAGTGCCACTAACCACTAACAGGTGTGTGTAGGGGACGTTTAAGGCGTGTGTATTACACCACCGCTGATAAGACAGTAGGGGGAAGAGCATGCGCGCGGGCTCGAAAAATCGATCGATAATCAAGCATCTCGGCAGCAGAGTGTACATTAAACGCATCTGGCCCAATGCCCCGAGACGGTATACTGGTATACGTATAAACAAGAGGCTTCCCTCGTGACCTCCCCAGTGTGCTCGCTCGCGTACGGTTGATAACTTGAATTTGTCCTCTAAATGATGACTTCCTATAATCCCGTGAAGAGAAATCTCAAGACTCTTTCTAGTGAGTCTAAGATTAACAAAACATGCTCCAGGAAATCAACAGAGGTGCGATGTCGAAGAAGGCCATAGCTGAGAAGTATGACATTCCCGCTAGCACCCGTTCTACGATCTTGAAAATCCGGGAACAAGTGGAAAAAGCGGCGGCCTCCTCATCTATTGATCTAAAAAGGTTGAGGATTCGACTCAGCAAATCTGAAGACTTTGATAAAGGCCTGCTCATCTGGTTAAGACAAGCCACAATCAAACGAATGGACTTGCAATACACTAGTTAAGGGGAACCTTACTCAAAGCATTTTTTATAAAGGTATAAATAATCTCATTAAAAATACTTCCCCAATATGCATTCTTTAGTTACCTCCTCTGTTGAATTGATCTCGTGACCTCCCCAGGGTGCTCGCTCGCTCGCATACGGGTGACTCGCCTTGAAAATCGTTAGTCGAATTCTGATTGCTCCAACTCATTGGGGTGGTCCCAGCGAATTGGAGTTAAGCGGGCTCGACTGCTATTTAAGTGGGGGTCCTTCATTTAGAGTTTTCATAATTTTAAATTACATGAAGAGGGGTTTAAAATTTGGCCTGCTTTTGCAGATCACAGGCCCGCAGAAATGAAATCGGCTGAAGCCATTGGGAAACACTGCCTGTAACAATTCAAGAGTGAATTTCACCACTTTTGCGGTGTGGTTTAGAGTTATATTATTATTTCTACACATGTTTTTTTTTAATACTCTACTACTAACGACTCCGATAGTCCATTTTTTTTTTTGGACCAAGTAGGCTCCTACAACCTTAAATACCATGAACGGGAAGCTCAAAAACAGTCTTTACACTTTGGAGCCAGTCATGATCACAAGATGTTATGTCCGGTTGATCGGTCTTCTGATTAGTCAATCATTTGTTAAAAACTATGAAGTATAATATCTCGTTTGAATTATTCATTGCATTTATTAACAACAAGCATGTTGGCGTCTACGAAAGCTTCAAATCCACACGTCACGCTCCTTGACGCTGTGAATAACATAATGTTAACCATTTCGTTGATTTATGAAGTTTTTTCTTTTTTAATTTCAGACCTCATCGACGTAAAAGAAAAAAAAAAAAAAAGAAAGTTTCTAGTACAGACAATTGAAAGAAGGCTATGCAAAATTTGATTATGATTAATCAAAGCGAATTCTAAAAACAAGAAAACCTACAAAAACCTTATTATGTTGGACCGACTACAGTTTCAAATTTCAAAGAAAGTACATTTACCGGGGTTTTGAAATAAAAAAAAATATTATATAATATTATATAATATATTACCTTAACATGCCCAAAGACAAATACAAATCAATCTTTCACTTAAGAAAGGCAAGTGCTGACTATAATGCTAATTNTATATATCACAATTACAGAGCTACATAAGAAACACGAATATTCTGGTGGCCTTTAGATACAGATGAATATTATGGGGCTTGAAATGTTATCTGTAATAACAACCTTTTGGCATGAATTTAGTTTTATACTAAGAAAGTACAATAACATTGCTGCCATTGCCATTGTCATTCTATTGTCCGTCTGTGATGGTATCTAATTTCTTTTCCAGTTCTGATTGGCTGACATCCTGCTCAACACCATGCTTCTGTTTCTCCTTCTCATAGGGACAGCTTTTGCTGTGCCCGTACCGAATCAGGTCTGTTGATTACCACCATTTCGTAGCGCTCTTGTAAGAAGAAGGACTACCCTACTGCTGTAGATTATTGTGGTGTATTATTGTGGTGAGGGCTGCTCTGTTCTAATAGGGATACAATCTGCATGTAAAATTGCATAACAAAGTACACTATAATGAGTTTTCTGTTTTTGTTTTTTTTTTTAATGTAGGAGGTGATCTCAGAAAAAATTTTTATCATAATATACAGTCGTTTCTTCACCATCAGATGTTATGCACACATTTAGGATACCTAAATGCACACTACCCCAGTGGTATATTATGTTTTGCTAAGTGTAATTGTCATTTTCTCTCGTTGAGGGACAGCATTTTCTCTCGGTTTCTCGTAACTTTTTTCTTGAGTCATAAACATTGAAAACCCCTGTTTTATTATGTGCAGTAATTGTAAAATCTTATGGTAGAGCACCCTTTGTATTTTCTCAGATCAACACGCACAGCAGGAATAAAAAGAGCACTATATGCATTTGGATGCTCAAAACTGCATCCAGTTGTACTGCATCAGAAAAGGACAGTGTGCACCACAGCACTGGACTATAATTTACAATGGAACTATTGTCTATCCTCTTAAAGAAAAACTGAACCGAAGTCCAGACCATTAGAAACCATAGGATATCTTATTATTCGAGTAAAAAAAAACATTCAAGAATCTGTCAATGGGCCTTATCTTAGTTAACTTGACAGTTTCACTGTAAGATCTCTTTTGGTCCTAAATAACTCAAACAGTTACATTACCCAAAGCTCAAAGTCAGCATTTCTGAACCTCTTTAGTTGCCATAATCTTAGTTAAGCAGGAACTAGATGCTCAGCCAAACTGCTTTACCGGACGTATATAGACTGCGCCAAAATATCATATGTGGGTAGGAACAAACATAATTATTTTGACGTATTGCATCATATAGATATGTAGACTGAGGCGGTATACAATCATGTTTTTATGTCGATATGGCTTTACCCCACTCCTTTTCCAGCTTTTTACCCAGTTTTCCCAGATGTATTTACAACTAATATTTTAAGCAAACTCCTGCGGCTATATATATATATATATCCATCCATCAATCATCCATCTACCTAAACACCAATCTTTCAACACGAATCCCTCCACCCATCGCCTGTCCGTCCGTCCTTCAGTCAGTCCGCCCGTCCGTCAGTCCGTCTGTCCATCAGTTCGTCTATGCATTTATGACCGACAATACCTTGACATCTCAATCAAATGTCGTCATTTCTAGTAATCCCAATATTAAATCCTCACCTTTTCTTCATTCATATATAGACTTTTGTTGTTTTTTTTTCAATGCACAGGTGGAAAAGAGACAAGACTGGCTATGGCAAGTGGATCCAGTTATTGAGCCGATCCTGATCTCTCTCCTAGACTCAAAAAAAGAGGTATATGTAGCATCCTCAAAATGCAGTTAACAGCCATCGTATCATTTACAGCGATTTCCTACCAGATTTGCAGTATACATTATCAGATTTAACAGCTTTTTTTTTTTTAAAGGACAAAATTAACATCAGATCAACTTGGTTCTGAATGGTTTAAGTCAAAAACTGGCTTTAAATTGGCATCCATTGTCTCCTGTCGATATTCCGTTAACTTCGCCATCGTGCAGATGACCGCCGTCATACTTCCGGGTCATTCGGTGGTGATATTGCCACTTGTAGAGTTTTTTTTTCCTGTACGTAGGGTAAAAAAGGCTTCACGGAAAGTAATTTTTCCCTACAAGGGAAAATCGCTACTTGTTAATTATTAAGCAATATTGTGAAATGTATCAAGTCGGCTAAAATGTAGTTGTATTCTATTTAACAATAAACTGACTTCTTTTTATTTGGTTTCCACAACGTGTATGAGGAAACGTGNATATATTGGAAAAAAAGTGCATGAATTTGAGTGGCCACACTGCTATGCCGCCTGCTGCTTCATCGATATTAGAAATTGGCATCATCCTTTATTTTTTCCTTAAAGCGAAAGTAAATGCCGTGAGAAATGTAACCAAGTAACTAAAGTCAGACTTGTCACTGTTTAATTCAATTTTTACAGTACGTTTATTATATACTGCATATTTCATTTCACAAAGCAATAAAATCTCAGTGTTTCTGCGACGTCTCTTTTAATAATCAAGAATACATAAGGTGGTCTTGATAAAATAATTATACACATTTCTAATTAATTTTCCATTTCCTCCGTCTGAATTATTCTGTCAGATGAACAAAAGAAAACTCTCTGCAATCGTAATCCAGTAAATAGCACTAAAAATTTTGAGGGAAACCAGGCGCAACCACATGGCGGCGATTACTGGCACGAGCTGCTTATTGGCATAAGAGGATAACGTTAGTATTTCCTAAAAATAAAACCGAATTTAGAAACAGTCCTCAACGTTGCTGGACTTCTAATTAGTGGGAAGAGATACGTAAGTATTCAGATATATAAACACTATCTAATTTACTAACAAGCATAAAACGAGTTTAAAAGACAATACTTTTAGACACTCGTCTTTACTTCATCCATCCGTCCATCCATTCCATCCATCCATCCATCCATCCATCCATCCATCCATCCATCCATCCATCCACCATCCATCCATCCATCCATCCATCCATCCATCCATCCATCCATCCATTCACCCATTATCCATTAATCCATTATTCCATCCATTAATCCATCCACTCATCCATCCATCAATCCATTAATCCACCCATCCATCCATCAATCCATCCATCCATCCATCCATCCATCCATCCATCCATCCATCCATCCATCCATCTATCTATTAAATCAATTTTCCAAATATGCTTCAATCTGTTTACATCTATACAGGCTCCAGAGGATAGTCTTGGAGAGTTAGTCCTCGACGTTGTTGGTTTATTAACTGGTACTCTGGATAGGAAGAGAGACGTAAGTATTCAGAAATGTTAACACTATCTAAATTACTTAGACGCCTATTGACGAGTTTAAAAGGTAATATTTTTGGACACTCCTCTTTACTTCGACCATTCATTAATCTATCCATTGAGCCATCCCTCCGTCCATCTACCTATCGATCCATCCATTTATCCAGCAGTCTAACTATGCAGTTATCCATTTATCCATCCATCCATCCATCTATTCATCCATCCATCCATCCATCCATCCATACATACATACATCCATACATACATACTTACATACATACATACATACATACATACATACATACATACATACATACATACATAAATACATCTATCTATCTATCTATCCATCCATCCATCCATCCATCCATCCATCCATCCATCCATCCATCCTTCTAATCATTTATTCATCTATCCGACAAATCAATTTTCCAATTATCCTTTCATCTATAAACATCTATACAGGCTCCAGAAGATAGTATTGTAGACCTACTCATCGACGTTGCTGGTGTATTGGTTAGTGCTCTGGGTAGGAAGAGAGACGTAAGTGTTCAGAAATATTAAGACTATTTAAATGACTAAGAAGCCTATTACCGAGATTAAAAGGTAATCTTTTTGGACACTCCTTTTTACTTCATCTATCTATCCATCGAGCCATCCCTCCGTCCATCTATCTATCGTTCCATCCATTTATACAGCAGTCTAACTATGCAGTTATCATTTCATATATATACAAATATACAGACTCCAGAAGAAGAAACTCTTACAGAGTTAATCATCGACGTTATTGGTGTTTTGATTACTGCCCTGGGTGGAAAGAGATATATAAGTATCGTTTGAGCGAGAACAGTTTCAAGGGAAATATATTCAAGACTTAGACAATACTTTTTACTTTATTTGTTAATCTGTGCATCCACCATTTCTCCATTCATGCATACCTCTAACGATCTATCCAATAATCCTTCCTTCCATCCACTCATCCATCCGTCCATCGATCTATTCGTCCGTCCGTCCCTATATCGAACCATCCATCCATTCATCCATCCATCCATCCATCCATCCATCCATCCATCCGAGAAATCAATTTTCCAATTATCCTTCCATCTATAAACATCTATACAGGCTCCAGAAGATAGTATTGTAGACCTACTCATCGACGTTGCTGGTGTATTGGTTAGTGCTCTGGGCAGGAAGAGAGACGTAAGTGTTCAGAAATATTAAGACTATTTAAACTACTAAGAAGCCTATTACCGAGGTTAAAAGGTAATCTTATTTTACA
>JAWQUT010001514.1:0-10980 GCA_033807755.1 Ellobium chinense
CGGACAGACCAAAGACTATATTGAGCATAAAGTGATGAGACTTCTTACAATGGCAGTGGTTTGAAATTGATGTCCGCGGATAGGCCAAGGACTATACTGGACGTGAAGTAAAGGCCACTTCTTAGATGGTGAAGCTTAGTGGATGTATGTAGTGTAATGCTTGTAGATTCTGAAATTGCAGGGTTACAGCGGGGTAACCAATCACCAAAACAGTAAAAAATGAACATTTTTTGAAGAAAAATGAACATTTTACTTAAAAACACAATGACAACTGCCCTCTCTGGACTGAAAGAAAGACCACATCTGAAACAACGGGGAATCAAGGATGTATGCATTGTAAAGCTTTTAGATTCTGAAGATGCAGGAAAACAGTAGGGTAACAATCTGTCTGTTTGTCTTTTTGTGTTTTTTAAATTATTGTCTTCCCATGTCTCTTATCCTGTCTTCTTCCTATTATCCGAACACTGAATAATTTCATATTTGATATGATTTAAACTCAAAGCATACCTTTCTGTATAATTTGGTCCCAGGGGAGTTCCAAAACGCCCCTCGACTTGCTTAAGGAAGTTTAAACCAACACAAAGCCAACACCTACAGTGAAATTATAATCATTTACATAAATAGTCTACAATTTACTTCCTTTTGGATTTTCCTCGCAATGCTGCAATCCTAGTGAGAATCGGATTAAAGCCGTGTTGTCAGACAATCTGGTGACGGCAAAGAAAAGTATTTGAACATCACATCAAATCTCAACCACCGAGTGAACGTCTTCTCTCGTAACTACATCATCCTCTGTGCTGGACCGTGAGTACATGAACACTTTTTACCTCTTAATCATATCTAGCCTCTCTCTCTCTCTCTCTCTCTCTCTCTCTCTCTCTCTCTCTCTCTCTCTCTCTCTCTCTCTCTCTCTCNTCTCTCTCTCTCTCTCTGTTCACTCTCTCCTTTTCCTCATCCTCCTCGATTCTTGAGTGTCCATCCTTGCATATCTCTTTCTCATACTCTTCCTGCTTTGCCTGTACTAGATTTGAGGAATACTTGTCCAGGGCCGTAACTAACACCTCCGCATCCCCGATGTGCGGGACGCGGGAGTGAGNAGGGGGGGGGGAGTGAGAGGGCGAGGGTCAGGGAGGGGGCTAAGACGGGATGAACGGGAGAGGAAATGACAGGAGAGAAAGGAAGAGAAGGGAAAGAGAGAGAGGGAGAGAGCGAGAGTGAGAATGAGAGAGAGTAACGCAACCAGAGAATGCATTTCATGAGACACGGACAACCAACCCAAAATATTTATTAATTACTTGATTTGCGTCGGGTGCGTATATAAGGACAACAAAAATATGGTCCCAATTGCCTTTTTGCTTCCCATTTAAAATAAAAATTATCCGGGGAAACATGCCCCCGGATCCCCCCCCCTCCAGATATGCTCCCGTTATCTGCTATTATGTGGGCACGCCCCTCACGCTCATTAAGGTCGCTCCTCCTCCCCCCTTCCCCCACCCCAAATCTCTGCCGAACATCATTCCTACACCTAACTTTATATAACTCAAATGCATAGTATAGTCCGTCCAACAATATACGGTTTTCGTTTTTCGCGAATATCTCCGGTTTGCTTTGATCAATCCTGACCAAATTTTGCATTGCCTCCTGTTTCAGTTTGTCTTGAAAAGAAACTATTTTTTGACGGTTATAGAGATGGAAATATAAAAGTTTTCTTCATAAAGTTATGTAAAAAACTCGACCGAAAGGAAATCGCGAAGATAAGGTGGTTTACAGCTTCATGGAATGTGACGTGATGACACGCAACTTCCCTAAACGCGAACATTTTTTATATGGATAATTGCAAAGCATGTTTTAACAAGAGCTGTGTTTGACTTGGTTTGGACTCGGGTAAATGCAATAGCTAAATAATATATAGCATTTAGTCGGTATGTGAATGATGTAATTTTGTTTGTTGTGAGGAATAGTTTTGATATGATTGTCCCGTTCGGCTAACCGGTCGTCTGGGGTGCCTATCAAGATAACTCGAAAAGTTACTGACCACCTTGAATTTACCTTAATAGAAAGGTTGGCTCTGTCTGTAATAGGAACACGGTTAAATCGGAATTGTATGAGGTGTGTAAAGTTGCAACTACTTGGGAAGACCGGTTACAAGGTTCTGTTATCCTCTTCCCCAGTTTCATGATATTTGAGTAAATATGGACTTTTTGAGTGTCTAGTTTATGACCACACTTATAGTTGCTGAATCCATTTTTCTTTAAAACGACTATTTTGAGTCGCTCCGTCAGTCTTCCCATTCGTTAGTCAGTTCCTTGTTAAATTTTATACTAATTAAAAGACAACGGTTCTTTTTTCCACTCACCTTAGATATTTGCATCTTGCTGAAACAAGATCTGATCGTTCTTTTAGGAATCTTCTTCCACTTCTTGTGGACTGGAATCTGAAGTCCAACTTTTTCAGGGCCGAATGGAGAGTTCCTTTTGAGACCCTGAGGTCGTTCTCGGTCTCAAGGATTCGTTTCAATATTTTGAGAGTGATGTATATTTTGTCCTCAAACAATTTTAACATGCATCTTTCTATGACATCCATGTCGAAGTTGTCAAGTAATGGTTTCCTGCCTTTTTAACTGGACCTGTCATTGTTAAGGACTGGCAGCTCGGTCTTCCAGCCTCTGAGCGGGCACTGGTGCGTTTCAGATGGCAGTTTAAAGACACTTGAAGACTCTTCTTATTAGCTTTACGTTCGTAGTATCTTAGTGTTCTGAGAGCAACTTGCTTGACTGCAGGATAGTATTGTCGAAGCATGATGTGCCAGATAATGTAGTTTAATGTGTGTCTGCCTTCTAACGATGTGTTCAAGTATGCACCAGAATGTTTGGCGTGTTCATTAAAAAATGAGGTGTGCAGTGATGCTTGAAATCGGGAATGCAAAAATTTGCACAAAGTTAAGCCTTTATGTTAGAGTACGTGGAAGAGGCAGGGGGNGGGGGGGGGGATAATCGGGGAGGTGGTGTATCAGTGTAAATTACACTGTTTGTGACTATTGTTATATTTTATGCATGTGAAATGTAACTTGTCTGATCGGGGACGTAGCAGTTTGTCCTTGGACAACGGTTGCTGTCTGTGGTAAAAATAGCGCTTGTTTTGTCTAAACAGCTAAAGCACGGAATGTTGCACTGACCGAATTATTTGGAATTGCTCTTATGTGAGCCTGCCGTGAAAAGAAGACTACTGTGAATACCGTAAAATTTATGTTCTTTGAAGCATCGTGGTTCCTGAGTTTTTCATATACTTTAATAAAGAAAACTGTTTTTATCTGTAACTGTCCACAAGTGTGTAAACACTTCTCTGTAAAGACAAATTGAAACAGGAGGCTATGCAAAATTTGGCGAAGACTGATCAAAGCAAATCGGACATATTCGCGAAAAACGAAAACCGTATGGAGGTGCGAGGGGTGGAGGTCTAGAGGAGGGGTGGGGAACAATTTGTTCAAAGTGATTTGCGAGGAGAATCATTCTCAATCAGGATTGAATCATGTTGGCCTCTCCATTTTAAATTCCTGGGAATTGAGTTTACATATAGCATGGTTGACCTACTTTTACATGACGTGGTTCTATATTTAGACTACATTTGCTATAGCCCTTTCGCGTGTGGAGGAAAAGGGGGTTGGAGGGAGATGAGGGAGGGGGGCACCAGTGACTCTTCGTAGCCGTATGATTGTGTTTGTAGGGAAGGGGGTTAGGGTGATGAAGAATACAAACAGGAAAGGGGAAATAAATATCAATAATGTCTCTAAAACGACCACTTGAGAAGGTGGGGGAAATAGATTAAATTTAATAAAGAAAGGAGGAAACCACAGCGATAATAAATATGAGAGAGAGAGAGTTAAAGAGAGAGGGTGAGAGAGATGAAGAGAGCGGGAGGAGATAGAGGGAGGGATAGGGTGCAGAGACAGGGAGAGAGAGAGAGAGAGACAGAGAGAGAGAGAGAAAGATGAAGCAAATGTGCAATCAAACGAAAGAAGGAAACAGTTATACACGTTATCTCTGAGCCTAGAAGTGGAGGACATGTTAAAAGAAATCAAAAAAGACTTAGGAGGCTTTAAGTTTAAATATCAAATGACAGGAAAGAACGGAAAGGAAAGAATAGCCATAAAATAATAATATAAATAAATAAGAGCAGGAGAACCCTCCCCCCTCCAGAGCAAAGCTTTACATGAACTGAAAGTGCTGCATCCCTAATCTTACAATACATGTACAAGTATGCAAATGCCGGTCAGAATAGTTGGTAATGACTGTTACTGTTATTTCTGAATACAGGTATAATAATATAAGTCTCAAAGGTCAGTGACATTTCTTTACTGTGGACTAGTCCGCTAAGATTTTTTTTTTAAAATCTATTTCAAAAGTTAACCTCTTTTCTATCAGAAGTGGCACTGTGTTTCCCTCTTGCTCTTGTTTCAGCAACAGTTTTCCTGCTCAATCCTCCTTCATGTAACATTTCATTGCTGACATCTTTCACCGGAACAGATGACGAGGGAATATTCTGTAATTCAAAATGAGCTTTTGATGGGGATACCAGGTAGGGAGCATTGTTTAAGAACAAAAAGCAGGCCTACTGGATGCACTATTAGCACAAATGAAGCAACTTCTAACACCCCTGGAAAATCTAGATCTAGATTCATCTGGAATAAACAGGACTTGTCTGCTCGATGTTTTCTAGAAGAAATCTAGATTAAATTCTAGATTATGACTACATCGTTTACTTAAAAGTAGCAATATTCATAATCATAAGCCTCTCAAAGGGGACAGTTGACAGCCTTTGTAGCTCAATGAATAGGATCGGGGGCAGTCTGAGAAAATAGTCTGTTAGATCTAAACCTTAGCCTTGGTAAGTCACAACACTTAGGGCCTACACACCTATCAAATCAAGGTAAGATAGAGTACAGTAAGACACTACCATAATAATTAAATTTGTGAACTAAGTTTTTACTCATTTTTGCCATCAGCGTTTACCTCACTTTACTTTACCCTTCATCGTGAGAGAGAGAGAGAGAGAGAGAGAGAGAGAGAGAGAGAGAGAGAGAGAGAGAGGAGAGAGAGAGAGAGAGAGAGAGAGAGAGAGAGAAAGAGAGAGTTGTTGCGCCCTGTTTAGAAGCTAGACCCAATATAATTATCTTCAAGATTACCCAATCAGGTAGACTTGGGGTCACCAGACATCAATCGAGCTACTTAATGGTTCATATTCCAAACAAACACTTCCATTCAACTCTCCTTCAAGTCTTGAAATGTGTTGATATTAACCAGAATCAGTGTGTAAGTGTTCTGAGTAATCCGAGTCCAGTGTCAATGGCCAGGTTGTCCTGAGTGGAATGACTCTAGGTTTAACCGCTTTATGAAGAGACTAACAATCTAATTACAGAGCTGCAGGTGTAGGTAGATCTAATTAAGTGTGATAACGACTTTCTTACCTTAAGCTTCTGATTTTCCTGAAAACTCCACCTTCTTGTTGCTTGAAAGTTAGGCCACGACCACGCCATTTTGCGAAAACGAAAATTGCAATAAATAAGGAATCGAACACGATTTCTTTCTTTCTTTCTTTTTTTCTCTCTCTCTTTCTTTCTTTCTTTCTTTCTTTCTTTCTTTCTTTCTTTCTTTCTTTCTTTCTTTCTTTCTTTCTTTCTTTCTTTCTTTTTTTCAATCTTTCTTTCTTTTTTATGCAACATATAATAATGTATTTTTTATGTACTATTATTAACCATTACCTCACCTACCCTACCCTACACCCCCCTCTCCTCACCCCCCTACCCTATATAATTTTTCCTCCAAAACCTTTGTCCCATCTAAAATAAATTCAGATTTTAATTGAAATCCTGCATTAGTTGAACTGCATAAACAGAGCTTTCATGATTTCTGCTGGGTGGATGGGGACTGGGGAGGGGAGTAGGAGGGGGATAGTGAGGGGGGTAGTGGAGGTGGGGAGGGGGGAGAGTGAGTAGATTGCGGCTGAATCAACAGGCAAAAGATTCTGATATAGTGCGGCAGCACTTAACACAGCACTCACAGAGGCATGAAGGACAAAGAATTTCAGCTCTTCTGGCACAAAACAATGCTTGATTTCACAGGCTGCATATGATCATTAAGCAGAAGTCATTGTCAATGCATTCTGTCCTCTTCCATTCATGTCTATGGCACACCTCTATAACCATTGGCTCTGGATGGTCCCTGAAACGAGAAAAAGTCACTGTGAGCTCCCCCCACCCTCCTAGATTCCATTTTTTTGGTCAGAAATTGACAGATTTTCAGTTACAGGGTAATATTTAAAACTTGCTGATGCAGTTCCATGCCCCTCCATGCCAAAGCTTGTTTTTAATGGAGAAGTTTGTAATAGGATTGGCTATATTAATATTTTGAGCTGCCCTCTGAACCCAAAGTTTTAGCTTTCACCCAGACTCATACCAGATTGAAGCTCATTATGTGGCCCAAATTTTAAGACTGACCCAACCCTAGCAAGCCCATTGAAATTTTTAGCTTATTTAACAGAGCCTAGCTTTTTCACTGGTCAACACAAAACCCCTCCTCTTCCACCTGAGCACAATCTTGACCTGGCAGTTTCAGCCCAGGGCTAAATAGTGCTTGGCAATATAAAGTAAAATGGACACAGTTTCCCATGGTAAGAAAATTTGACCCCTGGAGCAATTATCACTGGAAGCAGCACTGGAAGCAGGGCATACTTTCTTGCTGAAAAATTTTCCGATCTTATAAAGCATTTATGCACACTTCTGCCAAATTTGAAGCCAATAGGACCAATAGAAATAGGTCAGTCCGAGCATATAGAAGGTATACTTGGTAATAATACATTTTACCTATATTTCTTACATTGGAAAACAAATCTATAGTATATGCTTAATGAAGAAAGAGCTTGCATCCGAAAGTTTGCAATCATTAGAGGTTTGGTGTTCCTTTATACCTTGGATTGTTTCGTTTCGTATTATGTGAAAAGCTGTCTGGTTACTATTTCACAAAAGTATTAATGATTAACAGCGGAAGAACTGATGTGATGAGCTACGATGAGTGTGACAAGACTTTCCCTCATAGTGACGCATCGATCTGTGCGAGGATTTTGTTCTACTATAGACTAGCTGTGCAGAATTTTAAGATTCTTTAAGGTGTCTGTGGAATTTATCATTACTTTTTTTTTTTTAATGTGGCGTTTGTAGTGATCATTTATATGACATATGCAAATGTGATGCTGATGGTACTGCTTTGGTGGTCGTGATTCTAGTGATTTTGATAATGTTTAAACGTGTCATTTCAGATTCAGATTGTGTATTCATTTCCCATTGTAATAATCATTCCANTACGAGTTGGGTCTGTTGATCAACGTTACGAACCTGTTTAGTCCTGCCACGGCGCTCTATGCTATCGTCGACAGAGAAGCTTAAATCACTGCCGGTTTTATTGCCCTGTCTCTTATACACATCTACCCTCCTAGATTCCATCTTTTTTTCAGAAATTGACAGGTTTTCAGTTACAAGGTAATATTTAAAACTTGCTGATGCAGTTCCATGCCCCTCCATGCCAAAGCTAGTTTTTAATGGACAAGTTTGTGGGGTTCTTAAGGTTACAGACCTGTAATAGGATTGGCTATTTTAATATTTTGAGCTGCCCTCTGAACCCAAAGGATTTTGCTCTACTATAGATTAGCTGTGCAGAATTTTAAGATTCTTTAAGGTGTCTGTGGAATTTATCATTCCTTTTTTTTTTTAATGTGGCGTTTGTAGTGATCATTTACATGACATATGAAAATGTGATGCTGATGGTACTGCTTTGGTGGTCGTGATTCTAGTGATTTTGATAATGTTTAAACGTGTCATTTCAGATTCAGATTGTGTATTCATTTCCCATTGTAATAATCATTCCAACAGCCGGATACATAGCTACAATTGAACACATAAGCAGGTAAATTGACAGACACTTACATAGACAGATAATAAGAAATATGGACAGTCAGACAGACGAATAAACATAATTAACAACAGGCTAATAGGAGAAATATTTAAGCCTACAGAGACCAAAGAGCTAATGAAATATTGTTGCAGAAATATTGGATGGTGGCACAAGCAATTATGATGTGGAAGTGATAACGTAGGTGAATACAAGATAATAACGAAGACGATGTTGCCACTACGCGTTGGTCTATGGTCTAATAAAAGTTTTTAACTTGAGATAAGACTGGTCAAGAGATACGATTCTTTTTCAAAGCTGTTATTATCTTTCCTTTTCTTGTTTGCCAAGTTTGTTCACAGGCAAATCTACTGCAACTGGTTCAAATGCCAAGATGGAAGATGACACCATAAAGAAAGCCGAGCGCATCAAATCAGACTTGGGTATGAGGAAGTAGTCTTAGCCTAGCTGCTTTATTATTGAGAACATGTGCAATGACGATGCGATATCTTATCATCGTATAACTAACATTGCCTCTGCATGTCGAACGTTACTAAGGTGCATTCAGCACCAACGCATTAATGTAATTCTTACGTTGGTATGAGATATCATCGTTAATGATCTAGAATGTTTGGGATTTCAGGCTACTTCAGGAGAACGAGAGTTAAATTTTGGATGTTTATCCTATCTTTTTGCAACCCTTGTCCCAAACAGTGTTGCTGTGATTTAACCCCTTTACAAATAATGTTCCTCAATAAATGAAAGTATAAAAATCAAGTGATTCCACACACATAATCATATTTTTTTTTCAAGGAGAGGACAATACTCGATCAGTTATCGGGTAACATGTAGCATTAATGTAAGTGTATGTTCTTCCTTTTCTTTCCATATGGTGTCACAAGCCCCAGAAAAGTTTGGAGATAAGGCAGTGATGGAGTTAATATACACTGGTCATAGAGGCAGCAAATGCAAAGGCAACAGCTGTGCTAACGAAGACGAAAAACTATTTGAAAAGAAAATATATCCCGTTAGACAATGTGTCCAACCCAGTTGACGTATATTGGTTGCGGATTTGTAATCCGTAAAAGTAACTGCGGGAGCAGCGTAGCCTGATGGTTGTGGCGTTGGACTCAACATCTAAAGGTTGTGGGTTCGACTCCCGACCACTACCATGTGTGTAAATGCCTTGGGAAAGCATTTCATTCGTATTTTCCCCATCCCACCCGTCGGTAAAATGGGTATCTGGATATAGGCGATGAAAGATATTGTCAGAATGCTAGTGATCAGTGCCTATAAAAGGCAGCGGTACTGTGTGCTCACCAGGGAGCTGAGAAAGTCCTAGAGTCATCAGGCCTGCTGGGATAATAATAGTGTGAAGTCGCGTGAGCGGGCAATAGCCTTGATACGAGACCTTTAACCGCATTATTATTATTATTATTGTTATTATTATTATTATTATTATTATTATTATTATTATTATTGTATAATTATTATTGCCACCAATGTTACTATTGTTCACAGGATTATGTCTTTATTTTCTACCTAGGCCGTTTCGAAATCGAGGTGAGTTGTGGAGGAGAAGCAGATCTACATCGAACTTTGATTAACTGTCTTAAGAATCCTAATCACAGAGACTTCATCCCTGTACATCAGTTCAATAAGACTCACCTCCCACCATTTTTCCAGGACGACGATATTGTGGATTTTGTCAGGGCACAGGCCGACTTGACTGGACGAATATCAGTGACGCAAGTAAGTGAAAACCGACCCCAGTTTTTCCTAGATAGTGACGATCCATTCCCTCTCTACAACCAAAGAGGTAAATCCGACAGTCTGATGACAGGAACTGGGAGTGTGTCAACAGTCAAATTATTTACAGAGAGAGATGGCAGGACCTGTGAATGCAAGGAGTGTGCAACTGCAGTAACACCAAAAAAGGAGTGGGGAATAGTCACTGTGCATACGGCAGCCCATGTCGTTTTTGACCAGGTAGAAGCCGTCACCGCGAGCTGTGTGTTTTTCTATGACAATGACTGTGACTTAGAAACACTCCCACAATTCAATGGGCTGAACGTTGATTCCCAAGACCTAAGGAGGGATATGTGTTACATGAGCCATGTCACCCACGATATGGCGCTACTCAGCAGACTCCAGGAAGCCTGGCAACGTCGGCAGATGCTTGGGTTCAAGATACTACCAAAGTATGGGCAAAAATTTTTAGATCAGAATAATGATCAGAATCCAGAAAGATCAACGTTAGATGTAGATCCCAGTCATAAGCTGGCAGTTCTTGTGTCGCATCCCCACGGGTGCACTAAGCAGATATCTGTAGGCTACTGGACACACAGGTGGACAGGCAAGAAGGAGAAGGTTCACTTTTATATGAGGCCAGATAGAAAATATGACGCTGAGGAGACGAGATACACATATGACACCCCGACGTGTCGTGGGTCGAGCGGTGCTCTCGTTATTTCACCTGTGGGCAAACTGGTGGATGGAGAGTGGTGGGAAGGTTTGCTACACCTCCACAGCGAAGGTGCTCCGGACAGGAACGAAAATAAGAGTACGATTGACTGGAACCGTGTTTAATCTCCTATCTTATCTAGTCAGGTAATCTTTTACCTAGTGCCAACATTCAGAGAATTTTTTATTCGGTTATCCCAGCATATTATATCCATCACCATCATCTTTCTTATTATATCAGCCCTGGTAATATACATGTATATTGCATTATCATTGACGCCAACTTTTTTATTGATTAGTTTTAGAAGAGTTTCGCTCGTTATAATGGATCGTATGCAAAGTATCTGAATTGTGCACAACGTGGTGGAGTAGGCAGACTGGAAAGCAGACTGAACTATGCAGTTAAACTTTGTTATATTGTCATCCCTGGAACCTTACCAATATGGCCTCATAAAGAAGCTGGTCGAATAAAGAGGTTTCTACATATTAAACATGATGTCTGAAACTCGTAAATCTGATCTGGTCATCCTTGGCCTATACTTGATGCTGAAAATAATTCCAAGTCCTTTATCATCAAT
>JAWQUT010001515.1:1947-19620 GCA_033807755.1 Ellobium chinense
ATGTCCAAAATCCGTTAGCTGAGGCTATTCATATTGTAATGAAAGGCATACATGCAAATTTCCTGTTTCAGCGAAATTTGGCGGACTCTGCAGGTTTTGAAAACAACCGCTTTTCATAAATATTCAAAACATTCAATATGGTGGCATATGTGGGGGAAGCCTCCGTATGTCTTGAGTTTTTTTTTTTTTTTTCATACTGTTCTGCTAACTCAAAACTGTCAAAGCAGAAAATTGAGGCTTAAAAATGCTATCTCCAAACATTTAGAATCACTAGTAGTACTTTTCTCCCCTTCCCCCACTCTTAAAAACTATGGTTTTTCTAGCTAAAATAAAGTGAAGAATGGAAAAAAGCATGGTAATTTTATGTTCTCATTAATATTTCCTAAAGCTGTCCCTTTTCCTTCCAATGTTATGTTATGTTATGTTATGTTATGTTTACGCTACGCTATACTATATTATGCTATGCTGTTATGTAATGTCATGTCATGTCCTGTTATGTTATGTTATGTTATGTTATGTTATGTTATGTTATGTTATGTTATGTTATGTTATGTTATGTTATGTTATGTTATAGTGTGCCTGAGGGAAAGCTCATAAACCCTCACCCATTCTCCTGACTTATCTGCAAGAATGTGAAATGTCCTCCATATTTCTTTTTTCTCTTAAAGAAAACGTTCCTTAAAAATACACTCGTCACGACCTAAAAACAACAACAAAAAACACTACTTTGACAGAAATAGCACCAAACTGATCTTAGTTTCTTTTTTTTTTAATTTCTCGGGGTGGGGGTGGGGGGGTGGAGGGTGGAGTGGAGAGGGAAGATGGGAGGAGTGGGATTTGACTGCCGCCTTGGGTAGTATAGCAGAGTGCACATGGTGCACAGTCTGTTGGGCCTTCTCTGGACTACATTCCTGCCTCCGCCAATGAAGGTGGTTTGTTGTTTTGTTTTTTTCTTGATGGGGGATGAGCGGAGGCGGTATTGGTAACGATATAATATAGCATTTTTATCAGTGCATAGTATGAAGTTCTTTGTTGCAACTAGAGTCATTTCTATTATAGTCATCGTAGAAAAGTTTCGACAAGCCTTTTTATTAATAACTCAGCTCATTCTGGACGAATTTCTTCCAAATTTTGCATGCAATTCTAAATCAGTTTGTCTTAACTAAAATATATTTTTCCCTGAAAATTCTACCACGGTTATTTGAGTTTCTTTCAGAAAGCTATATAAAAAAACGATAACAGGCAATTTACGCCAATTATTTAAGCTTTACACTATGCCGCGTCATTGGTATGATTTGGTCGATCCGCTTAAGAGGAATACTTTTAAAAGGCAGGGGTTTCCCCTCTGATAATTGCCAAAAAAGAATAAAGAAACGCAGGATAAAGAACCAGTAACAGATATTCAACACAGCATAACAAAAAAGAAATACGAAGATGGAACTCTACTCCCTAATAAAAAAGCACAAACCACCACCAGTATATAAGTTAGACTGTCTAATTCGTCAGCATGGCCACGACGTTCTACGCTTACCCCCGTACCATTGCGAGTCCAACCCTATAGAGCTCATATGGGCCCAGATTAAGGGGCAGGTGGCAAAGTGCAACAACAAATTTACATTAAAGGAAACTGTTAAACTTACTGAGGCGGCCATTGCAGAAGTAACGGTCAATGGTTGGAAGAAAGCATGTGAACATGTGATGAACATTGAGAAAGAATACATTGTGGCTGATGGCGTGCGTGAAAGGCAAAAGCCTGTTTTTGTTTCATTGGATGATTCATCATCGTCCAGTTCATCATCTTCGTCATCTGAAAGTGACTAAACAAAATGTTCATTTTAAAACATTGTGTATGCTTTTCACATCCTTTATGAATTGCGTATTTCTTTTTTGTTATGCTGTGTTGAATATCTGTTACTGGTTCTTTATTCTGCGTTTCTTTTTTTTTTTTTGGCAATTTATCAGAGGGCAAAACCCTGCCTTTTAAAAGTATTCCTCTTAAGCGGATTGACCAAATCATACCAATGACGCGGCATAGTGTAAAGCTTAAATAATTGGCATAAATTGTTTGTTATCGTTTTTTATATAGCTTTCTGAAAGAAACTCAAATAACCGTGGTAGAATTTTCAGGGAAAAATACATTAATTTAGGTAAGGCAAACTGATTTAGAGTTGCATGCAAAATTTGGAAGAAATTCGTCCAGAATGAGCTGAGTTATTAATAAAAACACTTGTCGAAACATTTCTGCGATGACTATAATAACCCAATCTACAACAAAGAAAACAGTTCAACTGTGGCGTGCATGGAGACCTTGGNGTGCTAGGTGTAAAAGTATATGCGAGTTAAATAACTTTATGTTTACGTTTGGTTAGTGATCTCTTGTGTAAATTTTGGAGCTTTTAGTGAAATCTTCAATAATACTACTCTCCGCCACTGAGTTAGAGAGGGAGAGAAAGGGAGGGAAAGGGAGAGACAGAGAGGATGAAGACAGTGAGATGTAAAGAGAGGAAGAAAACAGACAAATAGACAGACAGGCAGGCAGGCAGGCAGAAACAGACAGACAGACAGACAGACAGGCAGGCAGGCAGAGGCAGGCAGAGGCAAACAGACAGACAGACAGACAGACAGACCTAAATAGAAAGTAAGACTGTGTGAGCGGAAGAGAGACATAGGGAGAAAGAGGGAGGAGAAGAGAAAGAGAGACATGGAGAGAAAAGGGAACAGCGAGAGAGAGAGACAGAGAGAGAGAGAGAGAGAGCGAATAAGAAGAAGAATTGACGAAATACAGAATAGGAGAAGGTAAAGTAATGACAGAGTAGAAAATGGAATTGTTGCCTAAATTAAATTAGTCAATTTGAGATAAATAAGAAAAAAATACATATTATTATAATATATTTGAGTTCTAATTAAATGTGTTTAGAAAACAGCGTCAGCATGATTGGCTTGAAAATAATAGCTAATGATTGTAGGAAAGAGGCTTATAGTCTTCATCTATGAACCTAAGACAGAGGTTTAAGCCAGGAAGATATCGTGTAAAAATGGGCCCAAGTCAACAACAGCCCATACATTCACAAATTTTATTTTTCTTTCAGGAAAATACGTCAATCCAATGTTTTCTTCAATAAACGAAACCAGCATGGCAACAAAGGATTCACGCCGCCTGTTTTTAGGTCGCCAATAAAACGTTGTTCCGCCTTTTCTCGAAAATGTGGGGGAAAAAAATGACTAAGGCCATTTTTTGAAAGCACTATGACGGCTATGTACTTGCGAGTGAATTTGATGAAGATGTGCTACGGATTTCTGCAACTGAGAAACTGGCTAGGACAGAAAACTTAAGTCGATAAAAGGGTTTGATTTGCAATAATGAATGAGTTAAATGTAGGAGTTCAAACAGATTTTTCTGACACCCCCTTTCCTAGCTCGGGTTTTACAGAGCTCAGAGCCGATTTTAACAACCTACATTTGCGATAACGCACAGCATATTATGACATGACAAAAACATATTTCAATAACTGTAACATTCCTTGGATGATTTCAAATACTATCTGGTTTTTAGCCCTGAACTGCAGTAACAATTATCAAATAATTGTCTGGCTAGACTCACTTTGTTTTCAGACATAGATTAAAAATGTCACGACAGTGGTGATACCAGACTATTAAGCAAACTTAAGTACGGTCGACTTTTGGTGACATTAGTGATACCCGACGTGACGTGGATGATAGTAGAAATGATAGGACACAGGGAATGGGAAGCTGTAGAAAGGAGCAAAGTTCACTTACTTTTTTCAGAACAGCACGTTTGTCGTAATTCGTAAGGAGCATAAGTGAAGAGGACCGACGTTGTTCAACTTGCTTACAAAATTTAAAGGGGTAAGGGAACCTGAGATTGAGTTTCTTAAAAGTTTATAAATAACATTTTTTGTTCTTTTTACAATTACAACTCTACTTCGACATGCTTGAATTATAGAACAATGTTGATAGTTATTAAGGTTTACTTATGGTTGCTATGCAAAAGCCGCATCTTGAATGTTTGAACTTGAAACGTGGCTGTTATCAAAACCTCTCAAATTCGCCAAATTTCTCTGAAACAGTCTAAACATTTCCATACACGCATGTAAATAAAATACAAATGGCCTCAGGTATCAAACTTTGAATACATATATATTATTCGCTTATTTGTTTTTCATTATTAGTAATATTGTTTCTATTAATGTTTTTCTTAATCTCAAAAACTACAAACGAATATACATGGAATCTTCAATTGTGTTGTAAGGATTTTACATACAAAATGTCATTCAAATAGATTGTAGATGTCACATTTCGACAGAATATTCTAACGTCCCATCAAACAATACTTTGGATAGTCAATAGCTTGTGACAGTAAAGATGGATGGACTTGAAGAACAATATGCGTGCAAGAGAAAGAAGTTGAGGAGGAAGGCTCCTTTGTATTAGGTCTGAACGTTCTGAGATGAAGATACTTGTAAAATGAGTATCTTTATTAACATACACACACACACACACACACACACACACACACACACACACACACACACACACACATACACACACATACACACACACGCACACGATATATGCGATTGGTTTTTAAACTTCATATTTAGCCGCTAAAAGCTCTTCTAGTTTGGTTTTTTATTAAAACCTTTCAATGGACTGGAGAGAAATGTTCAATGTAATATCCTTACAACACTTCCGAAGGCGCAAAGTATCGGATTTTTTATATCTTTTTAATGTTTAAGAGAAACAAAAATAGCGAAGAAAAGTGAGGAAATGATTGCTTCTTTCTTACGCCCTATTTTCAATAAACAAACAAACATTCACACACACACGCACACACACACACACACACACACACACACACACACACACACACACAACACACACACACACACACACACACACACACATACACACACAAATTCATGTCCAAAATCCGTTAGCTGAGGCTATTCATATTGTAATGAAAGGCATACATGCAAATTTCCTGTTTCAGCGAAATTTGGCGGACTCTGCAGGTTTTGAAAACAACCGCTTTTCATAAATATTCAAAACATTCAATATGGTGGCATATGTGGGGGAAGCCTCCGTATGTCTTGAGTTTGTTTTTTTTTCATACTGTTCTGCTAACTCAAAACTGTCAAAGCAAAAAATTGAGACGTAAAAATGCTATCTCCAAGCATTTAGAATCACTCGTAGTACTTCTCTCCCCTTACCCCACTCTTAAAAACTATGGTTTTTCTAGATAAAATAAAGTGAAGAATGGAAAAAAGCATGGTAATTTTATGTTCTCATTAATATTTCCTAAAGCTGTCCCTTTTCCTTCCAATGTTATGTTATGTTATGTTATGTTATGTTATGTTATGTTATGTTATGTTATGTTATGTTATGTTATGTTATGTTTACGCTACGCTATACTATATTATGCTATGCTGTCATGTCATGTCATGTCATGTCATGTCATGTCATGTCATGTCATGTCATGTCATGTTATGTTATGTTATGTTATGTTATGTTATGTTATGTTATAGTGTGCCTGAGGGAAAGCTCATAAACCCTCACCCATTCTCCTGACTTATCTGCAAGAATGTGAAATGTCCTCCATATTTCTTTTTTCTCTTAAAGAAAACGTTCCTTAAAAATACACTCGTCACGACCTAAAAACAACAACAAAAAACACTACTTTGACAGAAATAGCACCAAACTGATCTTAGTTTCTTTTTTTTTTTTAATTTCTCGGGGTGGGGGTGGGGGGGTGGAGGGTGGAGTGGAGAGGGAAGATGGGAGGAGTGGGATTTGACTGCCGCCTTGGGTAGTATAGCAGAGTGCACATGGTGCACAGTCTGTTGGGCCTTCTCTGGACTACATTCCTGCCTCCGCCAATGAAGGTGGTTTGTTGTTTTGTTTTTTTCTTGATGGGGGTTGAGCGGAGGCGGTATTGGTAACGATATAATATAGCATTTTTATCAGTGCATAGTATGAAGTTCTTTGTTGCAACTAGAGTCATTTCTATTATAGTCATCGTAGAAAAGTTTCGACAAGCCTTTTTATTAATAACTCAGCTCATTCTGGACGAATTTCTTCCAAATTTTGCATGCAATTCTAAATCAGTTTGTCTTAACTAAAATATATTTTTCCCTGAAAATTCTACCACGGTTATTTGAGTTTCTTTCAGAAAGCTATATAAAAAAACGATAACAGGCAATTTACGCCAATTATTTAAGCTTTACACTATGCCGCGTCATTGGTATGATTTGGTCGATCCGCTTAAGAGGAATACTTTTAAAAGGCAGGGGTTTCCCCTCTGATAATTGCCAAAAAAGAATAAAGAAACGCAGGATAAAGAACCAGTAACAGATATTCAACACAGCATAACAAAAAAGAAATACGAAGATGGAACTCTACTCCCTAATAAAAAAGCACAAACCACCACCAGTATAAAAGTTAGACTGTCTAATTCGTCAGCATGGCCACGACGTTCTACGCTTACCCCCGTACCATTGCGAGTCCAACCCTATAGAGCTCATATGGGCCCAGATTAAGGGGCAGGTGGCAAAGTGCAACAACAAATTTACATTAAAGGAAACTGTTAAACTTTCTGAGGCGGCCATTGCAGAAGTAACGGTCAATGGTTGGAAGAAAGCATGTGAACATGTGATGAACATTGAGAAAGAATACATTGTGGCTGATGGCGTGCGTGAAAGGCAAAAGCCTGTTTTTGTTTCATTGGATGATTCATCATCGTCCAGTTCATCATCTTCGTCATCTGAAAGTGACTAAACAAAATGTTCATTTTAAAACATTGTGTATGCTTTTCACATCCTTTATGAATTGCGTATTTCTTTTTTGTTATGCTGTGTTGAATATCTGTTACTGGTTCTTTATTCTGCGTTTCTTTTTTTTTTTTTGGCAATTTATCAGAGGGCAAAACCCTGCCTTTTAAAAGTATTCCTCTTAAGCGGATTGACCAAATCATACCAATGACGCGGCATAGTGTAAAGCTTAAATAATTGGCATAAATTGTTTGTTATCGTTTTTTATATAGCTTTCTGAAAGAAACTCAAATAACCGTGGTAGAATTTTCAGGGAAAAATACATTAATTTAGGTAAGGCAAACTGATTTAGAGTTGCATGCAAAATTTGGAAGAAATTCGTCCAGAATGAGCTGAGTTATTAATAAAAACACTTGTCGAAACATTTCTGCGATGACTATAATAACCCAATCTACAACAAAGAAAACAGTTCAACTGTGGCGTGCATGGAGACCTTGGGGGTGGAGGGAGAGGAAGAAAGTAGTGTTGGAAACAAAAGAAGAGTGAGAGCGATGGAATTGAGAGATCTGTTTTTTGGCAGACTCACATTGAGACAACAAGACAGATTTGCGTGTTGTACAGATAAAACTTGACAACCCGGATTCTCGTGCTAGAAGAACTAACAAAATATATTGTGGATGGCTGTAGTTATCAATTATACCAAAGTCCGTACCGGTCTGTGTACTGGTCTCTGACTATCATAATCATCTCAGTGGAGATGCTATAACGAACCGTACACTCAAATCAGCGGCTAAAGTGTCAGGTTGACGCTACGGGTTAACAGGTGCACTAGTAGTCATCCGCACACTCAGTATGCTTTCTAGATTCAATTTAATTCAATTCAGTTCAATTCAATTCAATTTTATTTCCAACGTAACACCAGTTACAAAACATGGAATGACTGTTACCATAGGACAAAAACATCAACATCATGGGACATTCGGACTTACACTTTACATGATGAGAAATAACTTTTTCTCAGCTAAAGAACAGAAATATCCTCCAGGAAAATTTAAATATATAATTAAACAAAATAACTGATTAATAAATTGTCTACATGAATATGAATTTCGCCACAGCCAAAGACAATGAAAGGAGTGCACACACGGTGAACTACCTGTAGTAGATAACAGCAGATAACGATTCTCTACAACACCCTTTTTGAAAAGTCCTAAGTTATATAATAAAGATACAGCTACTGGTTGCAGAAGCCAAATTGTAAAAGCTTCTTTGAGCCATTTATTTAATTAAAATTTCTTCTCTAACCACAGGAACGTACCAAGATGACCAAGACTAGTCTGCAGGTCTGGTGCCACCACTGTGCTCAAATTATATACTGTTTACGTTGGGGATCCTTCGGTTAGATTTTTCACAATTTTAAATTACATGAAAAGGGGTAAAAATTTGGCCTTCATTTGCAAATCACAGGTCCGCACAAATGAAATCCGCTGAAACCGTTGGGAAACACCGCATACAAAAATTATTTTTTTACAAATTCAAAACTGAATTTCACCACTTTTGCGGTGTGGTTTCATGTTATATGATTATTTCTACTATACTCTGCTACTATCAACTCGGATAGACCAATTTTGTTTACCAATTATGCCCCTACAATCTACTGTGGCAGGAAATGTTGAGAAATGACCTCGGAAGATCGAAATTTTAAATAAACATTTTTTTTTTTATTGCGCTAACTGGTTTGACAGTGCTATCTCCTCCTGTCTTCTCTCCTAGTCCCTGACTGTCTACGAGGGTCACCTGTCAATTTCACATGCTCAACAACATCTAATTTTGCTTAAGCATTAAAATTTGCACATCAAAGAAAGACATCATTTTTATAGAGATCCTCTGAGGTTGACTATGATAACTTTAAGTGCAGAACTCTGCCAGAGCTAATAAACAGAATTGAATTGAATTGAATTGAAGTAACTGACTTACAAGCGGTTAAGAGGAATTCCAAGTCAAAAGGAGTCAATCTCGCATTCTCAATGGTCAAATTACTAGAATATGATATTTTTATCATATGCTAGTAATTATGATCATAACTTTGTAATCACCAGCTGACTACTGGGTATATATACACAAAATAGAAGTAGATCCCAGTGACACAAGTAGACAACAATGGCAGACGAGTGAGGAGCCGCTGCCAAACGTTTTTTCTTCGGCGACTAACTTTTAGGGCTTCTAGGCTAGATCTAGATGGTATGGATGGTTACGTAACTGCGTGCAAAACATACTGGGAGATGAAGAACAGAGCATGCTGGAAGACCCTCTAAGCTGCGGACACGCCTTCGGGGGAAAGATCCTGAGGGGTTACAATTAAAGAACTGTGCGTATTGGGATGCCCTTCATGTTACGGATACACCTATGGATGGAATTTCGTGAGGAGTGCAAAATCTGGATACTGGAGGACACTCTAGGCTGCGGACACGCCTATGGGTGAAAGGTCCTGAGGGGTGAAGAAATGTGTACTTTAGGGGACCCTCCATCATTATCATCATCATCATCATCATTATTTGCAATCATCATCATCATGAACATCACCATCATTATTTTTCATTTATTGAAATGCCTCATGACTTTTACTTCTTGCTTGTGGTGAAATCAAAATTCAACGTCTCAACATTTCCCATGCTTCACTCTCTTTTGAAGTCAGGATAGTTGTATCATCCATGAACGCTGTTAGTGGTGGCATATGACATCCTAGATCGGGGCCATTCCCTGCGCTCTCTGCAGCTTTCAATATTACTTGCATGGCCAGCACAAATAGTATCGCGGAAATGGTACATCCCATGGCAATACCCACTTGTGGATCGATCCATCGCGTCGTGTATTCGTTGGTGGAAAATATCATCTGGAAGCCAGCGAAGTAAATCCGCAGCATGATTCTTAATGGCTCTGGGACATGGTACATTTCCAACGCCTGCCAAAGCATCTGATTTGGTACTGAGCCATGAGCATTTGCGAGATCGAGCTAGATGACATGTAGAGCCAGCTTCTCCGTCTTGGTCCTCTGAATGGCTTCCCAGATCATTGTGGCATGTTCTAAAAATCCCGGAACTCCTGAAACGTCTCCTTTTTTTTTTTTTTTTACAGTAGTATCGCTTATCCATTCTCCATCAGATAGGCAGTCAGCCTGGACGCCATCACAGAGAAGAATATCTGAATTGTCCAATTTCTGAGGAGTTTTGTTCTTTCGGGATGTATAAAAAGCCGTTTGCCTTCCACCATTCCTTGCTCACGTGCAGCTCCTCCCAGGCTTGCTTTAGTAGACGGTGCAGTTGCTTGAGTATGCCTGAGCATCTCTTGTAAACCACATAGGGGACTCCACTGGGACCCGGGGCCGAATTGCATCGTGCCTTATGTACGACCCTGGATATCTCCTGTAGACGTGGAGGATCGATGCCGAATTTACGAATTTAACCCCTGGTTCTCGGGCCATATAAGCCCTTCCATGTGATAGAATGGCGTGTCCTGTTTGTCATCAGAATCTGTTTTCCTCAAATGCTCCTCTAGCGCTGCTTTATCTGTTGTCAGAGTACCTAAGCGTGGTTGCTCGAACAGGTCTCTGGCAAACTTAAAAGGCTCCCTGAAGAATTTCTCTCTTGTTCTTCGTGCCTGCTATTTCTTCCTGCATCGCCATTCTGCCTTGCATAGAGCACTGTGATTCCATATCTGACGCAGCCCCTCCTTTTCCTCTTCAGCTGCTTTCTTGAACTGCTTCCGCGCATGGATCTTTTGCTTGTGGAGTGCCTCAATCTTTTGCTGTCGACGGCTTTTCTTTGTTGCGGGCCGTTCCCTCGCCTGTTTTACTCCGAATTATCCGCGGCAGTGTAGACAGACAATGTTGCCGAATACCTCCAGCTTATGCACCAGCTCTTTGGACAATGTTTCATCCAGGTTTTTCCATGCTGTTGCACCTGCTGGTGGGAATTCGATTCTGTCTCTTATCTCGTCCATGAAGTCTAGGAGCTCCTGGTCACCTGACTCAGCCAGAATCTTCTCGGCACTGTGAACAGCATCCTGGCTGAGATCTTCTAATGTCTTA
Source organism: Ellobium chinense (assembly GCA_033807755.1). NCBI lineage: Eukaryota > Metazoa > Mollusca > Gastropoda > Ellobiida > Ellobiidae > Ellobium > Ellobium chinense. The sequence continues at coordinate 12,823 of JAWQUT010001515.1, forward strand.
TCTGTCGCAACAGAGCGCTGCTGGTCAACTGAAGTAGAGCTCGCACGCTTCATATTCGTGCAGTGAATGTTCATACCGCGTTGTGTGGAGAATGTCCTACCACAGACACATGGATTCTCCATCCGCTGTTCCATACTCATAGTTCTCTGGACGGTCCGAGTCGTATCCGTTAGGTCGCTTGAGAATAATTATTTTTGACTTGTAGTTTCCCACAGGCCGCAGGGAGAATATTCAGTATTGACTTGTAGTTGCCATGAGGTGGAGAAGCGTTATTGACTTGTAACAAACTAGTTGAAGTAGCCTATAGGTGGACTGGTTGAGTTGTAAGAAGTAAAAAATATGTGTTTATATGGCCTGTAATTAGATATTAATTGCGTCATTAAATAATATATATTTTTTGGGTGAGCCTGAGCAAGTGAATTGTTGAAATGCGAGTTTGGTTTATTTATTTAATTAATTAACCCTTTTATGTCTGCCGTCCCATTTTTGGGACGTTGAATATTTCATGCCATAAACTGTTTAAATATTCTTGGACCAACATCATTATGTACCATGTTTACCCTAGACCTTTCTGCTTCACAAAAAAAGTTCCCATCAGGTCTTAGGAGTTATCTCTCTTTNCCTTGCATAGAGCACTGTGATTCCATATCTGACGCAGCCCCTCCATTTCCTCTTCAGCTGCTTTCTTGAACTGCTTCCGCGCATGGATCTTTTGCTTGTGGAGTGCCTCAATCTTTTGCTGTCGACGGCTTTTCTTTGTTGCAGATCGTTCCCTCGCCTGTTTTACTCCGAATTATCCGCGGCGGTGTAGACAGACAATGTTGCCGAATACCTCCAGCTTATGCACCAGCTCTTTGGGCAATGTTTTATCCAGGTTTTCCATGCTGTTGCATCTGCTGATGGAAATTTGATTCTGTCTCTTATCTCGTGCATGAAGTCTAGGAGCTCCTGATCACCTGACTCAGCCAGAATCTTCTCGGCATTGTGGACAGCATCCTGGCTGAGATCTTCTAACGTCTTATCTGTCCCAACAGAGGGCTCCTGGTCAACTGAAGTAGAGCTCGCACGCTTCGTTTTCGTGGGGTGAACGTTCATGCCGGGTTGTGTGGAGAATGTCCTACCACGGACACATGGATTCTCCATCCGCTGTTCCATACTCATAGTCCTCTGGACGGTCCGAGTCGTATCCGTTAGGTCGCCCGCTAGTGATTATTATTGACTTGTAGTTTCCCACAGGGCGAATATTCAGTATTGACTTGTAGTTGCCATGAAGCGGAGAAGCGTTATTGACTTGTAACAAACTAGTTGAAGTAGCCTGTAGGTGGAATGGTTGAATTGTAAGAAGTAAAAAATATGTGTTTATATGGCCTGTAATTTGATATTAATTGCGTCATTAAATAATATATTTTTTTGGGGTGAGCCTGAGCAAGTGAATTGTTGAAATGCGAGTTTGGTTTATTTATTTAATTAGACCTAGACTAGGTTTCCGGCTCTCTCTCTCTCTCTCTCTCTCTCTCTCTCTCTCTCTCTCTCTCTCTCGTACTCTCTATCTCCCACTTTCTCCCCCTCTTTTGACCCGAGATGGTTTGACCGTACTAGTAACACTGATAAAAATGACAACTTTAATGCTGACGTAAAGGGCACATGTACTGACTCCATAACGTCTACTCATTCAGTAGTTATCAAGTGTACTTTATCATGCTGAGACATTCTTAACATAATCAGAGCAAGCACTTGACCGACATTTCACAGTCCATTCTTGTCCTGACTATCCACATTGTATCTCACTGATATTTTTTCATCACCATAATCTAAACTTTGGGGTTTTATTTTACCCTTTGAGATTTGACTGTACTACACAGCATCAGAGTCTATGGTACCTGCTATCTCTATCGGGTTTCCGTTCTTTAGAATTGTTGTCTGTTTTATTAAATGCACTGGTGCAACTCAGTGTGACAGTCACTTCATTTCTTAATGTACACCCTAACATGAATGAACATATTTTCTATGTATTAAAGTAGAGGTTGACTTTTTCAATTCCGTCTATTTGACCGCTTCTAATTTTGCCAAAACAACGAAATTTGCACATCAAAAAGCTCAATTATTTTCATGGACATTTCCCAAGTTTGACAGCGGTAACTACAATAAGGACTGAATTAAAAGCGGTTAGGAGGAAGAAATGAAAGCAATTGAAGAACTGGAGACGGACCTTCAGACTGATCTTGAAAACTGAGTTTCCGAACCATGATTTTCAGGAACATTTCAGTCTATTACAATTTATTCTGAACAAACATTTATAAAACTGTGGCATGTACGTAGAGCGCATGTGCTTATGAGTAGGGTAATATATTAAATACTTAAGGCAATTGGTAGTTCTTCTAAGAAATTCCAGAAAATGCACAGACTCCGGAAAGTCTCTACATACACAACAGACAAAGAGGTGACTATACTGCCGTTATAATGAAGAACCTAGTATCTACGTATCTGGGTCAAATGGATATTTTTTTATCGTTAAAATCGTTGGAAAATTTTGCGTCTGATAATCTTAGTTTGGCATCGATACCTCATTTTTAAAGGCGTCTATAGTAAAAATTGTATATACCTTTTGACCTAATTAGAAATCGAATCCCAATATTTTAATGAAAAACACAGTATGGTAACTGTCTTTATTTGACTTAATAAGTTTTATTTCTTAGGTCAAAATAGAAAAATTTAGAAAGTGTGTGCCAGTGAAAAAATAGTAACGATGCGACTATTCTATCAACATTTATTAAAAGCAATAGTTTTTCGTCATTTGTAGCAAAACATAAAAATGGTAGATACTAGGTTCTTCATTTTAACGGCAGTATAGTGTCTACCTTTGTCGAGGGAAGAAATCATAATACGTATGCAGAAACTGAAACGACTGTGAGGGTTTCTTTTCCTACAGTGGTGATAATTTCTCTCTTTTATTTTAGACTTAGGTGGGCTTGAACAAGGTGGACCCTATCAACGTTTTGGCATTCAGCAAAAGATATTTACAAAGAAGTTGCTGAAAAGTGCTAAAATACATATCGATGGTGTCGAACACAAACCCTCTAAGTCTAAAAAAAGTAAAGTTTACAGGAGAAAGAAAAAACTGATTACTTGATTAGAAAGGCGTCTTTTAATGGATCTAAAAGCATATAAATGAAAGAAATTATGTTCTACACCATGCTATGTAAAAATAATAATCAGTTTTTGAATGGTTTATTTGTTATCAGACATAGACGGTTTGTGCTGCTCAAAATTAAAACTGAGTTAGGGCGAAGATATACTGGATCCGTCCGCCTGTTGTCTGTAAAATGAAGACAGTTGAAGGATACAAAAATATAAGTATACTGCGTCCGCCATTTGTTGCTATCAGCTTTATCATACAATGTAGGTCGAGATTCCACTGCGTTAATTAGGGCTTCTTCTTTTGATGGTGGAAACAAAGCCATTGTTTAAGATAAATGTGCACAATAAAAATTTATTAACTTTTCGGAAAATTTAAAAAGCAGAACAGAACTTTGCAATGTTCACAAAAGAGTTGGAATGAAGACACACCTTATTGCAACAGTGACAGTAACCTACACATGGGGAAAAAGGCTTTTAGTGTGTGTGTTAAAAAAAAAAACTCGTGTATATGTAAAAAAATAAAATTCATTGTTGTTTTGTTTTTTTTTTAAATACGCTGAAAATCACAAATCCTTCGCACCCGGGGGTTTTCGAATGCGCTGGAATCAAATCTAGCCTTAAAAATAGGATTTAATGTATATTTTGACATTTTAGATTTTGCAATTTTATGTCCCGCCTACAGCTATTATAGTGCGTCCAACAATATACGTTCTCGCATTTTCGCGAATATCTTTGATTTGTTTGGATCAATCTTCGCCAAATTTTGCATAGCCTCCTATTTCAATTTGTCTTGATAGAAACATATTTTTTCATCTTTATACAGATACAGATAAAAAAGTTTTCTTCATTAAAGTATATAAAAAACTCAGGACACTCGATTGTTTAAAATACAGAAGTTTTACAGTTTTCACAGTTGTCTTCTGTTGACATCAGTTCCACATAAGAGCAAGTCCAAATATTTCAGGCAATGCAATGTTCTGTGTTTTAGCAGTCTCACGTTCTGTGTTCCGCAATTGAGACAAAACATTTTCTCCTCCCTCGTTGCTGTTTTTATCGCCGACCGCATCCGTTAAAAAGGACAAACTACTACGTCCACGACCAGAATTGACATAAAATAAAATACAACAGTCATCAGCAACTAATAGAAAGTCTCTTCGCAACCTCTGACTTCTTACTGTCCCCACCCCTTCCCTTCGTCATATTTTATCAAAAAGAGTGTACAGTTTGATGGCTTCATCTCGATGCATTTCACCCCCTCCCCTTTTTACACATACAATAATATACACACTCATTTTGGCGCAGATTTTTTGGAATCCCGATTGTGCATCATTGTGCACACCCCAGTTTTTGTTCTGCGTAATGAACATGCCAAGCATTCTGATGCAAACAAAAGGCTGGTCTACACAAACATTAAAAAAGCAGACTCACAACTATTAAAATCTTGATATATTTTTAACGTCATGCCTCGACAAAATATATAGTCGGAAACAATGCACTGACTCCTTTCATGAAAATATGCCTGAACGTCTTATCTTCCTCCTCGTCGTCGTCATCATCATCTAAGTTTAAATAAGATATAAACGTCCAATCATCATCTTTCTATATTAGAAGTTTACTCTTCTGTTGTCTTAAAATGACATGACAAAAGCCAAGAAACACAAAGAGCATAAGCTAAAGTAGATTGAAAAGTTAAATATTACAGGAACAAAACAACCTTGATATTAGAATTTTGAAACATGCACTACAATTATCCGTATCAAAAATGTTTGTGTTTAGAGAAGCTGCGTATCCTCAAGTCATAATCCACGTAGCTGTAATCCACCTTATTTTCGCGATTTCCTGTGGGTCGAGTTTTTTATATAAGTTGATGAAGAAAACTTTTGTATTTCCATCTTCGTAACCGTCAAAAAATAGTTTCTTGTCAAGACAAATTGAAACAGGAGGCTATGCAAAATTTGGCGAAGATTGATCCAAACAAATCAAAGATATTCGCGAAAATCCGAGAACGTATATTGTTGGACGCACTATAGTCATTTTCGGTCGTCGGGCCGTCCGTCTTGAAGGATAGAATGCAACATGCGGCACTTCAACCCGGCTGTCCTCGGACAGGTGTCTGCAAGCTGGAGTTAGTATACCTTACTGTCCGTCATCTCCTCTATTTTATTTGTAATTAAGGCATGCTCCTTCATTTGTTGTGTTCAAACCGGACTTAGTATATCTTCGCCCTTAGCCGTTTTGCGTCGTCTGCATAGTTGGATGGTTTGAGCCGATGCCAGAGGCAGTTCTATGGGATGACTTAGACCTTTTGTATCCACCGCCGAGACTTAGGCGGTTTGTGTCAAGGCTTTATCTGAAAGTAAGACTTACGTGTTTAGTTACAACTACTGTCAATGTAGAAATCATTACAGAAACACTGATCACCAAAATTACATCGTATTTTCATAAGTGCCATCACTGGGCTTGAGTGATTGAAGATTCTAAAATCTTAATGACAACTCTGGATAGAGCTAAACTCTCCACAACCCATTCTTTGCAATCGACTTTATTGATGCTTTGCTAACAAAACGTGTGGGGTTAGCAATTTCAGTTCACGGTTGAATGACAATTCTGGCAAGTCTATGGTTAACATTTCTTAATGTAGTAAAATGTTGCCATAATCACATTTTAGACATGTCTGTCGAGATGGGGAGTAATATTTTTTGGCTTTTATAAAAAAATGTTCGATATTTCAACTCTTGGATCCTTAGTAAAGCTCATAAGCTACAATTTACAACATCAGTTCGAGACTCCGTACCGACAACTCTGGGTAGATGTTGACTGCAAATAACATTTCGAAGTTTAACAAAATGTTGCAGTTATCAATATTCCAGTCCTACATAAAGCCCTAGACTACATATTTTACAATCTCAGTTATTACTGGGAATGTGTATTTTTTATTTCTCTATGTTGTCCAGTAGAAATCAAGGTCAACAGAAATGGCTCCAAAGTCTGTGCCCAACGTTATGCAGGCCAATGACGCCATGAGCAAGGAGGACAAAGACTGGTCTGATAGTGAGTATTATGATCCTTGGGGGTTTTTTTGTTGTGTTATCGTCTACCTTTTCGTTCTTCCTCGTTGGTTGTCATTATCATCATTATCATCGTTATCACCATCATCATCACCACCATCATCACCATCATCAACATCATCATTATTATCATCATCATTTGGAACACATTAAAAAAAAAATTAAAGTTTTGTCCAAGCCAGCATACTTAAAATACAAAATGGACTATATAGTGATATAAAATAATTACAAATTTTCGAATCTAAGAAGTGATTCTTCTTCAGGTGAAATGGGTAAGAAGAGACGTAGGGTAAATGGAGTTAAATGCGTTTACGGAGAGAGAAGGTTAAGAAAAAGTGAGAAGGCTCAAAATAGATATCGTATTACCTATAAAAAGACCACTAGAGTAGGACTATAACTAGTTCAAACTTAAAAAGAAGGTTGACATGGGCGAAGCGAAGGGGGAAACGGGAAACATTTTAGATTAGAGATAAAGCGGGTAAAATATGAGCAGGCAATAAAAAATCATTAAGACATTGGTTGTAAATAGTTGCTGTGAGGTAAAGAGAGAGTACCATGTACGTTTATGTACACACACACACACACACACACA
>JAWQUT010001516.1:0-19516 GCA_033807755.1 Ellobium chinense
GGAAGCTGCGGAAAACGAACTTCCTTCCAGTGGTTGTTTGGAGAAAATCGGGCGAATGGTTGCTTCTCTGTGATTTTTTGAAGTTGTCATAGATTTTTTTGGCTTTGTTTGAGGTGATGTAGGATGCTTTACACCTCTATCGTGAAGCTTTATGATGGAAACATGTATGAGACAGTGAATGGGTGCAACCTGTGCCGGATTAGATTTTTTAAAATAAATTTTTTTTTTTAAAAAGTCATATTTTTTTTAGAGTTATCTCTCTTCTCTTAGGGATTGGGAATTCGTCTTGGACAGGTGGCTTAGGGGGTAAATGGTTAAGCTGAAAGTATAAAAAAAGCGGTTTAAACTAATTTTTCTCAATGCCAGTCTCTCTAACAACCAGCCATATTTGAAGAATTTGGCCTCAAAACACCAATTTGACTGCAGCTTATGTTCACTCTGGCGATCGACTCTGCTACATACATATTATCGACCCGGCGTCCGATACAATTGCTCGGTTTCAACTTCAGGGACCGGAAGTAAACATTTCAGGGGAGAAAAGCAAAAACCAACTACGTATGGTCCATTTAAAAACACCGAAGTGGGACCGTATTCACGAAACAAAGAAAATTTACGTAATTATTAAAATAATACTTGCGGACCGTTTAAGGGGAAGAAATTATCGAAAGAAACACCTTCAGACCAAAAGGAAGGTGTATGCAAATTTTTGGGCTGGTTGGTGCACAAATAGCCGAGATATGGCTGTTACAAAATTTCACGAGTTTTTTTTTATAATACTAGTGAAAGCACCTGCAAATTTGCGGCGTTATCGTGCGATGCAAACGACCAAACTACATCTACAACATTAACACCGCTCCTCTCTTTGTAATTATTGTGCTCACACACGTCATTGTTTGTAAACATATAGGTTAAGCTGAAAAAACAAAATTTGGATATGGGAAAATCGATTTTCTACATATTTCGGAGACAATCAATAATATCGCTGACCACCAATTTTAAAGAAAACGGAACAGGTGTATGCAAAATTTTGGGTTGGTTGGTGCACAAATAGTCGAGATATGGCTGTTACAAAATTTCACGAGTTTTTTTATAATATAAGATATATATATATAATCCAGACATTGGGTGATCAGTGTGCAAATCAGCACTGAACCTACCGGCCCTATATTGCAGGATTGTAGAGTAATGCGAATAAGCACAGGATAAACGTGCACATGAATGTGTGCAGGTTCATATTCTATGATCAGATATACTTTGACAAGGCATGTTAAAAATATGAAAAAAAAACCAAGTGGTCTCCTCAATGGTTTCGGACAACTTGATCAGCATTTAGATGATCATCAGTCTACTGCCGATTTAATCAGCATTATGGCGACTGTTTGAAAGTCAGTCTTAAGGCGACATAATGTTATCAGATATAAAGCAGTTACTTCGGCTTTCAAGTGACCAGTGTATTAGCCAGTCATTGGACTACGGGCACATAATATAATGCAGAAAAGTATTGTAAAGGACATAATGATGCGTGTTTGTGCTCAGCTAAAAAGGTTTTTATATGTATACCTTTGGCTATATTATCTTCTATACAGGTCTGCTCGAAGTTTTCATGACCGATATAAGACATGGTACTAGTGACATTGTCAGCGTGCACGTAATCTGAGTTCTTTTACCTTATCATGAACAGACGGCCGAATAGACACATGGTCGTAGAATAAACATCTAGAACGCTGAAAATGTCTGGTATCTACAGTAAGGAATCAACAAATTATAGTGCGTTCACAAAAAGATGAACAGAGTTTTTTTTTAATATCTTTTTTCCTATTGAATGGATTATTTCCAAATTTTGCACAGACTTCTAAACCAATTTGTCTTAACAGAAAATATTTTTTTCACATCGTCTTTGTATCTGTGGTAAAAGTTTTTTTCTTAAACATTTGGAAATAAACGATAACAGGTAAGTTTCTCAAACATGCATAGTTTTACAGTATGAAAGTTGAAAATGTAAACATTTAAGAAGACGCATAGGTAGAAACTGCTTAAACGTAATGATCACAAAAATAATTTTCAAAAACCGCTTTAGACGCCTTCACTTAAAGACAACAGATTAATGCAAACGAGCAGAACAAAAACAGGATTAAAACTGAAAAGACCTATCTAGCAGTAGTGCTGAAGTCAAAACCATTTTGGCATCTGAACGTAGGGGCATATAAAATGTGCATTCAGTAGCATCGAAAGTTTGAGACATTGCCATTGAATAGAACAAGGCTGTAGAAAACAAAAGTATCTAGTGGTACATAGAAAACACTAGTGGTGCATTTTTGGTTGTTGCATGTGAGTCATAATGTGGAAGTGTGCACACCTACTAGACATTTGCTAGAAATGTGATGTCTGTTGTGAAAACCAGATGTGAGAACTGAGCAAAATGGTGGCAGCCATCTAAATCTTTTAAATTTGTCAGTGGAACTTTTTATCAACGGCGGCCGTGTATTGGAGGAGGATGTGGCAAGAATGAACTTTTTAGTAATTTGGTGCTCAATTTTTCAATAATAAAGAAATAAGATAGTTTATAAGAAACATTATATAGTCTATATTTTTATACTTCGGAATCCTAAATTTCCATAATATGTATGCAATTTTCTTTAAGCAGGATGGTGCAAATAATCAAAATGCATCAAGACGCTACTGAGGCGCTCTCCTATGACGTCACACCACTGTAAATATACTCAATTTCTGACCAGGCCGCAGATGTAGTTTTTTACTAACGATTATTGAGAAAACGTTTACAACGAACATAGAGGAGGGGGGCAAAAAATATTTTCTGTTGAGACAAATTGGTGTAGACAATTGTGCAAAGTTTGGAAACAATTCATCCAGGAATAAAAAAGTTCTGTTGAAAAACCTTTGATCAAACAATGGTGAACGCACTACTTGTCTAGGGCTGCACAGTGGCACCTCGATATTTATACTTAAGTATACCAAGTCATTAAGTATGAGTCAATCCGCACGGATACATTAATATTCTATCATTTTATTATTCAAATAGACCAAGATATTACAAATACCTGAATAATAAGTGTGTTTTTTTTCCATATGCCAGGGCACACAGTATATCACGTTTATACTGTACTTATGATATACAATGTGCATAGGGCGTACTATGATCAAGAAGACGTGTGTAATATTGACAGTTAGTATTTCTAAATGAAAAATCATTCTGTTGCTCACTGGAATAAATGGTTTATCAAACATGACACTGGAATACATTTTACATAAACAGTAAGATATTATATTGTACCGAATTATGGGTAGAGGTTAAAAGATAGTGGTCAACAATTTATAGAGCTTTGCTGCTGTTGCTCTGCTGCTGCTGCTGCTGCTGCTGTTGATGGTAATGGTAGTTGATATTGTTTGGACTCGATGAGAAGTAGCAATTTCATTAGCTGTAAATCCTAAGAGAGAATATTGTTGAAACGCAAGGCAAACAATTTATTAATGGCTAGAAAGCTTGACCTCTTTTTGGATAAGATATAAATCCAATATACTGCACCAAAGTATGTTGCAATTATTTCTGACACTATTAATTCAGTTAGGATATATTTACCGCTATATTTACAAGTAATGATGGCGTAAGGCTTTCATATATATCAGACATCATGCCACCAGTATGCTTAATTTCATTGTTCAGGTATCCACAAAAGCTGTGTGTGGGTGAGAAAGCAACATTTTATATGTAATCTCCAGAGAAAAAGACTTTGTTTGAATGTGCCTTAGATTAAAAATGAAATCAATGTCCTAACTCTTTTTCGTCAATGCTGATTTTCTTATGTTGATTACCTGATGACTTCTTTTAAAATGACGTTAAAAAAAAACACGTATCCATTTGTAAATTCTATTACGAGGAAATTCATTTGATTAAATTGGTCACAATTTTACCATTTTAAGGAAATGAATTTCATTGAATGAATGTTTACTTTGATATAAGAAGTCTATGATCACATTCAGAAATCCACACATTCAGAGATTCAGACATGCAAGCGATGATCCATGGTCAGTGTACTGGTTGTGCATCATAAAGGTCACCTATTAGTCTGTATGTTGAGTTACTTCAGTTTCTAAGATAATTTTTCTGGTCTCTTTGGTCACGATTTTATCATCAGTATCTTCTTTTAAATATATCACTATAACATTCAAAAGGGGCCGTAATAATTTCTAAATTATTATTAGGTCTCATTCTGCTTTGTCATGCTACCTCCTTTTGAACTTTGTTTTTCGGGGATACATACAAGTCAAAAGACACTTCATAAAAGGGGACAAACCTTCCTCGGCAGGATTTCCATTTCTTTCTCCGCAGTAATGCCTAAAGTTGTGTGGCAGTAGCATTATTACTGGTCCTACTGTATGTCCTATTGGTCCTATGTCCTATAAAAGGCCATGAAAACTTCGAGCAGACTCGTGTAGAAGATAATATAGATATACACAAAATGGCCTTCGTAGCTGAGCACAAACACACATCCTTATGCCCTTGCAATACTTATGGTTTACAATACCACGAGTAGCATGTTCTAACCTGTTTGTCAGAGACAGTATAGTACAATGTAATTCACTTTTAGATACCGATTAGACCAATTTGATATAATTGCAAAAGCACTTGAATCTGGGAATATATTATTTTACTGCACAGGGTCGTTAATGTTTATACTGTACATCAGTCTCTTGATCACAAATGGCTCTATTCATATTGTAACCACATCCCTAAGAATAAGCACCGGATAATTCGTGAACCAAATTGTTGATTTCCTACTGTTTAGGTCAGGGCTGGGCAAGTTCACCAAAAAAATCAGTTCAGATCAAGATCAGTTCACTAAGGGAGAAATGCCCTTAAATCAAGTTTAGCTCAGTTTCAGGAAAATTGTAAGCTTATATGTTTTTAGATCAGCTCAGTTCACCTTGAATTTTGGTAAAATCAGATCAAGTTCTGTTCAGTTCATCAGAATAGAAAATTACTCCCGAAGATAAGCACTTAGTAAGGCAGATCTACCGTGCAAAGTCATAATTATAGCAAAGTCAAATTCAGCTAAAACAAAGTGAAAGAAACCCTTTTAATACATATATATATATATATATATATATATATATATATATATATATATATATCTCACANCTTACAGCTAATATTTGCAGATTTAAGGGAAGGTTGAGATGCAATCTGGACATAACTAGTAATCAAGCTCTCTCTGACTGTGTTAGAAATGCATTACCTTCTATCATTCTCTTTCTTTCTTTCTTTCTTTCTTTCTTTCTTTCTCTTTCTTTCTTTCTTTCTTTCTTTCTTTCTTTCTTTCTTTCTTTCTTTTTCTCTGCCCCACTTCGGAATTGTTTCCTTTCTTTCAAAAAGATGTCATTTGTGCTCCTCACTGCCAGATCTACTCTTCTCACTTTCCTCTCTCCCACAGTAACTGTAGTGTTTACCTTGCAAAATGCCATGGTCAAACGCAGCCAATTGGTCAATTAGTGCTGTATTATGCCAGTGTCGGAGGAACTTGACAGCTGAAGTAACATAATTATATCCTCTAGTGCCAGTAATCGGCTCGCGCCAGTAATCGCGTCATCCGTTTGCAACTAGTTTCTCTCACAGTTTATAGTGGTTTTCCTTGGATTACGATAGCAGACAGTGTTTTATCTGTTTTTACAGCAGAATAATTCAGAATGGAGAAAACGAAATGATTTAGAGGTTTATATGATCTATTTACCAAGACCACGCAGAACATTCTTGCCCACTGAAAGTGGCGATATAACAACAGTGACACTTTATTGTTTTGTGAAAAGTAAAATGCAATAATCTATAAACATATTGTGTAAATTGAAAAAAGGCGAGTGCTTAATCTGACTTTCAGTAAAGTTATATGAAATCTGTCTTGTTACGTTTCTCAAAGAAATGCCTTTCTTTGAGGGGGAAATATTAAGGATGATGCCCTTTTCTAACATCGCTAACGCAGCAGGCCGCATGTCCATGTTGCCACTCTGGTCATGTGCTTTTCTCCAAGAGCGAGACGCTATTATTTCTCATTTCCTTCCACACGGTATGGAAGCCAAAAATGTGTTTAAAAATATAAGTTTACAATTAAAAAAATAAGTCCTGCATTTTACGCATTGAATTTCATATTTTTTTCATATGGCTTTCGTGAAGTCATTTTACCTTGCCTTATAGGACAAATCTGTACCTGTGGCAACACCGCCGCATTATTATAATCGGTCCGGAAGTAAGACGGTGGTAATCGGAACGATGTCGAATGTAGCGGAATATCGACACAGACATCATCGGACATCTATTTCAAGGCGGTAACTGACTTATGCCACTCAAAACAAAGTGTTTATCTGACGTGAAAGTGGTATTTCATTTAAATCTGACAGTCTGATAAGATTCAGTACCGTAAGCTAACCTAATAGGGTAATCACGGTAGATAATAAGACGGCTGTTATCGGCACTTCTAGGATACTACAGGCCCCACATTTCCGAGCACCCTGCACCTATACTACTTACTTAAACTAATGGTGAAATAGAGAATCTTAAGCCAAATTCCTTGTTTGCGATATTTTCTTGGCTAGATTTGTGACCGCTCATAAAAAAAAAAAACAACAACCAAAAAACGATTACCCGCGATGTGTAATTTAAATCTCCGCCACCCCTCCCCTTTTCCCAAAAAATGTTAATACTATGATTACGGAATGAATCGAAAGAATAATTTCTTAGAAAAAGTACTGCTATTCATTTATTCATTCTCTCTCTCTTTCTCTCTCGATTGTCGGAGACCATGCACGTTTTTTCAGGCCAAGATCTTACGGACTGTAAACCTGCTGTTGATGCCTTCGGCCCTGTACTTTACTGCCGATCAATGCATTTGCTCTTTTTTAATTTTATTTCTTTTTATTGTCAATCGTCAATAACATTCACATACGCCATTTAATATCAACGTCTCTTAGATACTTGTGTGAAATCTGGATTGAGATAATGTTTTATTAACGTCACCACTTACACAAAAAGAAACGTCGAGCTTGGGAGATTCTGCACGCCAGATATACAGAATTAGAGAGGGTAGCGGATATCGCGATGAATCGTTTTTGTTTTTTATTAAGGTCGAAACTGGTAAAATAATTATTCCATGCAGCTGTAATTTTCACCTTCCATGTTCTGGTTCTCTCCCACTATGAAAAGAGGGTTCAGCTTCTTTTTGTATACTACTAACCTTGCAAATCTAGGATCTCAAATATAATAACGAAAGGACGAATCGGAAACGGATTATTCAGACCCTTTTAAATGCACCCATTCAATTCAGCCATTTACATTTACATGTAATTTCAATTGGTAGACGAACTGCACGATGCAGTATTCATGTACTGTCCGCTTTGACTTCTGTTCTATTCAGTATGGTAAAAAGGAATTCAGTGGAGCCCTTTTCATCTGTATGAGGAGACATGCTTCCTTGCTTCCTCAAGAAAAAGACTTCATCCCTGAATTGTTTTGCCAAAGCATGTATTTGAATAGAGGGCGTCGACAATAATTCTCAATAGACCGAAAACTCTTTCAGTCGGAGAGCAAGTCTGTAGAGCTCCTCAATGAAAGCTACATCCGCCTAGACATTTTTTTTTACCCTTTGGCTGGGCCACACTTGGATCTTGACGGTCTAAAAGAAGATCTATTTGCGTGCATGTTACTATGCAAATGGAGTCAAGTTTATTTAGGTCAGACTAAAATTACGCGAACTGATCTAAGTTCACGATCTGCGTTCATAAGATCTCAGATCCGCCCAAGCCTGATTTAGATAAACGAATAAAACTTTGTCAGCATTCGAGACGTCTATAGCCATGTGTCTAGTCACAATAAGGTCATAGAAATCCATACACATTAGGAATTGCACTTCCCTCACTTCCCGGTTCCTCTCATGACGTCATGATTGCGGCACTGGTTACAAATATATTATAATACTAATTCCATTTTAGGGCAACAATCGGTAACCTTTATGCGGAAATGCACCCAACTTTGGAGTTATGGTGACCAATTTTGGTCACCCTAATTTAAGCAGCTCTAGCAGTGTGTTTTTTCATCCTAGCAGTTAAAAAACGAGCTAGTCCATTAGAGATCATTTGCAATTTTCTAGGGTACAAATAATGCGAATTAATAATCAGTGGTCCCAGATTTAGAGAGACTTCCAATTCTTGTTTTTAAGACGACCAATGTGTAATTACGCATTTGGGCGACTACACCCAAACACCAAATATATCTCAATAAAGCGCATATATCTTTGTGAAATTTTGTTTGCGACCTTACATTTCCGACATTTAATAGTCAACATTAAAAAATAAGCGGAGAAAGTTCTTCTTCTCTCCCGTTCATGATTTTGGCCGCCGGACAGTCTCTCTAGAAAAAGATACGTTTTATTTTTAAATCAGCCTGTTCTATTTTTAAGTCAGCCCACCTTGTGGTTCCCACCACGGTTTCTTAGAAAAAAAAAATCTTCCTTTTTTTGCTTGCCTCCACTTTTGGGAACAGGCAGCTATGACTTCGTGGGGCAAAAGGATGCTTCAGGCGTCTTTGAAAAAGAATGTTTAAAAGAATGAATAGGCCTATGTTGTTTAGTGTGACATTGAAATCTGTTGTTGTTTTTTTTTTTTCATCCAAAAGTGAATGAAGTCCAAGGGCACATTGATGCTGAAGACTTTTTGTTTAATTCACTTATGAAAAATACCTTATCTTTGGAAATGACAATGTTTCAGTATAGAATTTGTTTTTTCTCTAAAATTTTTTTGGACAAAATTTGCAGAACAATTCCAAGAAATGACAATATCTAAATACAGTGAGTTTACTGTGAAGAGTAACACGACGGGTTTATTACTTCTAACACTTTTACTACTTTGTGAAGAAGATTTTTTACTGCTATAGATTGTGTAAAGAGTTAGGTAATTTTTCTACTTACTTTGTGAAGACTAAGGGTTTATAACTTCTACACACTTCTTTTACTTTTGTCTATAAAGGATAAACTGGTTTATTTGTTCTTTTTTTGTAAAAAAGTTAAAGTTTACAACTTGTATTTGCTTTGTGAAGAGTGAGAATTCATTACATTACCTTACTGTTTATTATTTCTATTTCTTTTGTGAAGAATTTAGCTTTTTTTTTCTTTTTAACTTAGTTAATGAAGAGTAATGGTTTATTACTTCTGTTTACTTCGTGAAGAATAAGGGTTTATTAGTTATCCCTATTTTGTGAAGAGTAAATTGAAAACTACTTGCATAAAGTCATGGTGCTGGCAGGGTTCCCGTGTCCATCCGAGGTTAAGAAAGACACCCGACATTTTATGATTTTACACCATAAAGCGCTTCAAAACAGCCAAGGTGTCAAGCTAAAATCATTAAGGTTTTCTTTTTATTGCCATTTAATGACAAACATGTGGGTTATCAATTTAAGAAAAAACTGAAATCACATTTTGCCATCCTGCAACAATAAGAATGTAAGCTTATTAAACCAGATGATTTGATGCAGTATGAAAAAGAGAATATCTACCTACAAGAATAGGGGGCTGAACGCCTAACGGAAAGTATTTCCTCACTAACATTGATGTTTTTGCATGAAATTATGTCTTAAACTGACTTTCATTTTGAAACAAACGCCACAAGGATAAAGCCGTAGGCAATTTAATATGACAGTTTGAGCTTTCATTCTTTCACAAAAACTTTCTATATGTGTATTTCACCTATTCATGGACTCATACATAAACCAATGGCCATAACATATATAATCTGGCCGCACAAATATAACCATATCCCCTTAATACTTTGGTGCAGTATCTTTTCATCATAATATTAAATCTATATTACCCAAAAAGAGGTCAACCTTTCTAGCCATTAATAAACTGTTTGCCTTGTGTTTTAACAATATTCTCTCTTAGGATTTACAGCTGAAGAAAATGCTACCTCTCATTGAGTCCAAACAATTTTAAAGGTCAACACCGCTTAAATGACCCAGATAGTAGCGTAATCTAGCTCAGCCTCTGAGGTATGATAGTGCCTGCCGTTAAGTGTGACGTCAGGAAGCCACAGGCTAGTCACAGCCTTGCAGACGGAAGGTAGCGGCGATACAGTTTTTGTCCGAAGAAGATGACGATTTCGACCCAGAACTGTTGTTTAAATGTTTGAACTACNTGAATAGAGGGAATAGCTAGCGCATAGGCTAAACCGGCGAACTTGACAGGCGGACCAGTTTACCCAACTTTACACACCAATTATCAGTGATAGCTCGACCTATCTGCATAAATTTAACATCGGGGGAAAGCTTAATTTAACCCCCACAATTTCATATCAGTGTCATTACATCTTAATGCGTAAAACACCGTAACAGCCCCTGTTAAAGACCATAGGTTGGGCGTCACACTGTCTGCTTCGCCGTTGCTTTCCTTTCGCACCGTACTGTGTTACGAATGGTGGTGTTGTTTGAATGGCATTTTCCAGTGATTAAACTGCTTGTTGGTTCTCAGAATCATTGAGAGAGATGAATGGACAGAGATCATTGTGGCAATTCGCCCGAAGTTTATACGTTGTCTCTAAGAAAAATACGACGTATCAAATGAGCGAGGATAGGGGTCCAAAAAATGAAACTAACATTCCATTTGTCTAATGTAAAGTGACTACACATGTCTAGGAGTAGTAGAAGCATTACAATTTGTCAGGTTCAATGCTGATCAAAAGAAAAGATAGATACTATACTTCTCAATTTACCGGTCAGGCTGATCTTCAACAAGACGTCTACTTCTAAACTAGACAAAAGTTTGGGGAGAGGATATGAGGGGGTTTGTAGGGGGGTGGGGGGAGAAGGGAGAAGTTTTACATACGAAGTGGCATTATTGAGTTGTCACTTGTCAGCCAGGCATATCCAAATCTTTTTATTTTATAGGATAAAATGTATGATATGGTCACTTCACTTCGTCAGTGTGAAGATAAAGATTTCAAACTATAAATCGAAGGCATAGTCTAGTAACGCCTTTGACAGTAAGACAAATTATACGAAAAGCATTGTAATAATTGCATCTGTTGCTGTATATACTTTTAGGAAACCTTTGGATTCGACTCATTCGAATTTGCCGAATTTTGAAAGACCAGTATGAAGACACAAATCCAGGTCTCAAAGATTTGTTTGAAAAGGGAAAGGAGGTGGGGATCATGATTTCGACCTACTTGTATTTGAGGAATTCGTGCTTGACTATATTATCCACTTCATAGATTTAAGGCATTGGAAGTTTAATCTGCTNACTTAAGATCCTTAACTTAATTTTAAAAAAAAAACCGCATTTAGATCTCGGCACTTTTTGCACTCGGAGAGTCCTGATATGCAAAATTAGTCCTTATTTCCCATCCATACACTAAATGACTGAAAGTATTTTCCTAAATCGAAGCTGATTAATGTGTGAAAGTTTAGAATTAAGATAAAATATTACTGCAGTAAATCACTCCTAAGACCTAATGCTTTCTTTCACTCGATTCCCATCCATTTCCTTCTATCTGTGTTTCTCTCTCTCTCTCTCTCTCTCTCTCTCTTTCTCTCATGCTATGACAAGAAATCAAAGAAGGGAATAGCTAGGCTAGCCCACCTCTCCCCCTCCCCCCATCCCCGCCACCGGCGGGACCCCTCACTGTTCGTAGCAGCTAACTGAAAGTGCATGCACATAGGTGTCGACATGGTATGTGAAAATAGCGACATTCGTTTTCATGCCTGAAACAGGAATTGAGATCATGAGGGGGATATATATATATATATATATATTGTGTAGTACCGGTCTTTCTAAACTTTCTATGACAAGTATGAATTTTACTCCTGCTGCTGTTGTCATGACCTTTTCAATGTGGTTACAAAAGAAAACAATACGAATGTCATTAGTGTTATCACATACTAAACCCCATCCTCATAATATATTACCGTTTGATTGATTTGTAGCAATCTGTATCCCTCTACCGCCTAAATGTCGGCACGGTCATTCCACATTTTGCCCAGTCATTTTTTGAGGTTTTGAAAAACTGAGTTCTCAAAATCGGCTCCTCGAAGGAAAATATTGAGGCAGATGTGATTTAGCTTGTAAAATTGGAATAAATTAACGTCAAAACTTCACACTGTTTTAAGAGTAAAAATAAGAAAAGTGGAAGATCATAGTAATATGAAGGACTCAAATCATCAAGAAAAAAAACAAACAACAAAACATAAAACTTAGGCAGATGTGGAATGAGCGTGACGATTCTTTTCTTCTCATCCCATCACCATCTCCGTGTCTACTGTAGACGACAAGGTAATGAAATACAGGCAGAATGAGTGTGCTCTTTCCTTTAGACCATTCACTATATGGGCTCATTTTTCCTCCAATTGTCGGCAGACTGATAAAAGGTGTAACCCACATAGGGAATCTAAGAGAGATTTAAAAAAAAATGTTGTCCAATGTTCCATCTTTTAGCAGCAGTTTAGCATGTTCTCTAAGTATTTGCAGACATTCGCATCCTATGACTTAATACAGCGCAATAATAATAATAATGATAATAATAATAATAATAATAAGAAGAAGAAGAAGAAGAAGCACACTTTAAAAAGTCTAATCCTTTGACCTCAGGGATATGCATAAAGGTATGATATAGCGAAAGAGTTACCAACAAAAAATGCACGTCAAAAGAATGGCACGAATATTTTGTAAAAAAAAAGAATGACAGAGTGATTACATGTAGGGAATCTAAAATGCTTGCCCTTTTCCCCTGTTGGTGTCCAGGAGAGATCTCAGCCTCTTTCTTTGTTATGGTCTTTACTTGGGGTTCTGCAAGTTTACTCTTCTATTTCTCTCTTTACTGTTGCAAGATATCGATAACTCCTTGGTATCGCTTGATGTTACAAATACTTCAATCGAATAGTCTGTCAATGGAGGCTTCCGGTAGGCCTTCCAATAACAATAACAATAACAATACCGTTATTTAGCTCATGTACTGAAAGTACAAATGAGCATACATGAAACAGAAGAACAGATGACCTACGCACAAATGACAGTAAGTAACCCTTCCGTCTACATTCTCGCATTGGCACACGCTCTCTCTCTCTCTCTCTCTCTCTCTCTCTCACACACACACACACACACACACACACACACACACACACACACACACACACACACATATGCATACACAATAGTGGTAGGTCGCTTGCCACTTCGGCGAGTGTTTTGTTTGAATACACTCAGTTCTACCATTGGTATCGTCTTCATTTAAAAAAAAATAAGTGTGGGTCTTGTGGTTGTAGCTCCAGAGGTTCTCATAGTGATAAGTATTTGTGTGCTTTTTGAGGTTATTTTTTAAAGATTTAATGCCTTTCTAACGTTGATTATTTTTTCATTTTCTTTATCTTTTAATGTGGGCCTTAGTTACTCCCCCCTCCTCACCCCCCTCCGCCCGTAAAGTGAGTTGTTTCTGTTTACAGCGGCTGCGTTGAGGTTTTTTTTTTTGTGTGTGTGTCTTCCCCGGTATTTGTACTGTTTGGGAATCTTTCCCATGGCGTCAACTGTTTTTTTTTTTTAGCTACCTCTCGTTTTGCTGTTTATTGGTTCTTTCCCACTGCTCATCCGACTTTGGCTGTTTTTTTCTTCCACTTTCTTTCTAACGTACCAATTATTACATTATAGCTACATGAGCCTGTCTTTCTTTAATATCAAGGAACATCCCTCTGGAGGAGGATCGCCATCTATCTGTGTTTGAGGTATATCAAGCTGCTGAAAAGTGTTCTGGTATCAGTGGGTTAGTAGGAGCACAGAAGATAGGCAGGTTATGGTGGATTCATCCCAGCAATGCACAGGGCTGGGCTTACTTGCTATCAGAAGACTGCCATCAGCCTATATTATCTTGAAAGTGCAGAACCCCTACGTTATTTGCGGAGATGATGGTCCAGAGATTTCCTCCACTAGACTGGTCATTGGGGATATACTGATTTCCGTCGACATTGAAAGTAAATTTCAGATCCAAACTAGTAACGGAGAAGGCCCGTGATGCACAAGGCAGAATGATGACTTAGATTACAGGAAGGCGGATTGCCTGGAGTGATGTCCCTGCCACACCCTTGCCAAGAAGATTTCAGGTGTCGTTTTCAGGCCTCTTGACATCATACATAAAAAGCAGAAAAAGGCGGTGGTGAATAAAGAGATGATAAATGCAAAAAGTATTTACAGATGAGACATTTTGTCGCGGAGTGCACCTGTGCAGAAGTATGGCTGGAGTTTGGCCAGCCAGTACACCGACGGGGTCATCCTGAGGGCAATGGGTTGGACCAAGTGGAAGCAACCACTGGTAAACCGGAAGACACGCAAGAGACAGATTCGAATAAACCCTCGGGTGATCAGACCTTCAGGGAGGTAGAGCTGAGAGGGATAACAAAAACTAAAACAAGTAGGCCAGCCAGTTTATCATCGATGGATAGATATGTCCACAGGGCAAGGTCTGAAAGCCAGAAGAGAGGACAGCAAGAGCGTTCTCCAGAAACTGATTCCAAGCATCGAAAGTGCAAGGATATTACTTTGGTTGGCGAAAAAGGCGGATTTGGAAAAAGACGAGTAGACGGTGACCCCTGCTCATGAGGTAATATAATTATTTGGACACTTCAACGGGCATTGACCTCTTCCCGCCCACGGACTTTGATTTCAATGTCATGGCTTGGAAAAGTGAGCTGCAGGTGAGATATAAATCATCAGATATGACTTTCAATAGTCAGGGCATATGAAATAGAAAGAAACGGGCTTCATTGATGATATTATTAAAATCGTCTAAAAGGTTGCAGGAGCCTAATTGGCCAAAAATGTAACGACTATCAGAGTCGATAATAGCAGAGTATAACATCTTAAAGGAATAATCGTATAACATGAACCTACACCGCAAAAGTTGTGAGTTACATCAGTGAATTTGTTAAATAAAGATTTTTGGCAGGCAGCTCTTTTCAATAGTCTAAGCAGTTTCAATTTGTGGCAACAGCTGGTGTGCAAAAGAATGCCAAATTATGGACCCCTTTCTATGTAAACTGAAATTGCGAAAAATCTAAATGAAGGACCACTAACTGAAAACAGTTTATAATTTGAGCACAGTGGTGGCTCCAGACCCACAGACTAGTCTTGGCCTTTTCGGAAGGTTCATGTCTGAGGAGAATATTTTCTCAAATGCCTCAAGAGGCATTTCCAATTAGGCTCCTGCAACCTAGAAGTGATTTCAGTTCTCTTCATGAAATGTATGTAAACAGAGGTGATGTTGAAAACATTAAACGCGAATGGGAAGGAATATGTTATTATTCTCTTGGGCCTACACATGGTAACGGCTTGTTAACTCTCTCTTCAGAAGACATTTCAGTAGTGATCAGCTAGTTGAGGTGTTCAAGTCAGGTACAATGCTAGTGTCATCGGCCATTAAATATACTGAACGCCAAAAGAAAGTAGCCAGTATTTCCATGATCATCACTCACAAACAAAAGTCCCAGTAAAAACCTTAGTGATTTCTATTGACCCTGGACATTAACCCTATGAAACGCTACAAACCTATTATGGTTATCGCCCCTGTTTGACCAGTAAAAACATGCTTTTTGCATATGATTGGTCAGTTAAGGGCATGAATTAATGTTATAAAGCACGATCAGGTACGTTAACGACTTTTGTATGCGATTTCAGTGTTGGTTTTCAAGATTAACACGTCTTTACACTGTTAAATTATGCCTCGTGTAAGCTCTGAGGAACCTGCAAGGGCAGTTAACATACTCCAGACTGGAGTATCTGCTAGGGGGGGTGTCAGGAATTTTTAACAGTACTCATCGCACCATAGACAACCTTCGGAACAGATTCCAGGCAACGTTGTCAACGTCTGATCGACAACGACCTGGTCGCCCACGTGTCACCGGTAAATGGAAGGACAGACAGATAGTACTGATGCACCTGCGAGATATATTTTTGAATGCTACCAGGAGTGCCA
The DNA here is from genome assembly GCA_033807755.1 of Ellobium chinense. Lineage (NCBI taxonomy): Eukaryota > Metazoa > Mollusca > Gastropoda > Ellobiida > Ellobiidae > Ellobium > Ellobium chinense. The sequence goes on from JAWQUT010001516.1 coordinate 16,009, forward strand.
CGCAGATCCCGGGAAGACGAGGAAATCCATCAGCGACCACTACTCGCCGGCGCCTTCAAGCGGCTGGTCTTACTTCAAAACGTCCGTATGTGGGTTCACAGCTAAGCCACCGACGTCGCCAAGCTCGATTTCAGTGGGCGAATGTACACATACAGTGGCCGCTCACTCAATGGAATGAGGTTCTGTTCTCCGATGAAAGCCGATTCCATTTGAGCCGAACTGATGGACGTATTCGTGTGTGGCGTCGACAAGGCGAGCGCTACGCCGACTGCCGTGTCATGGAATCTGATCGTCGGGGAGGCATCAGCACACGTTACCGCACTAATCCACACGTTTTTCTGGGACCTGTCAACGCCCAGACCTACAGAGCCGACGTACTGATTGACATAGTCGCGCCTTTCTTTAGTCTCCATCAAGAAATGACCACATTCCAACATGACAGTGCACGAGCTCATACAGTTCGACTGTGTCAAGCATTTCTGCAGCATCAGAACATTGCAGTCCTGCCGTGGCCAGCCTCTTCTCCAGATCTCTCACCCACAGAACACCTCAGTGACCATATTGGCCAGAGGCTCCTAACCCGTGCTGGGGAATTTCAGAATCTGCGGCAGCTGGAACAAGCAACCATTAAAGAACGGACTGCAGTTCCCCAACAAACAATAAGCAATCTCACCCGGTCCATGAGACGCCACTGCGCAGCTTGCCTTAACGCTAGAGGAGGGCACACTCGGTATTGAAATTGTCATTTTGAGGGGTGCCCATAATAAGTGAGTAAAGTATCATTCATTTCAGTCTGAGTTTCTGTTTGCTTTATCATGTGTTGAAAGGCATGCCAGTGTATCATTTAAAATCAGCAGGATCCATGTCCTGCCACTTATACAAAAACAGCGCGGTAAAAGGTTAGTGGCTACCTTCTTTTGGCGTTCAGGTTATAATCAAATTTATGAATTAACGTCTATGCCCCCTGCATTGGTGGAGAGAAGACTGCATCCTTTCATGACTTGCTTGATGTAATCAAAACTAGATGTACAAATCAGACAGACAATGAAGCAGTCCCAATATAAACAAATTGATCAGAATAGTGGCACCAAACTTTAGGACTACTCTTGGCCATGTGAAAGTGTTCCTGTGATTAGAAGAGAACATTTTATTAAAATTGCTCAAAGAGCTTTTACAATTGGGCTCCCACAGCCAGTAGCAAAATTGTATTTTCACATTCTTTCAAAAACACAGCATTAGTGACCTCGGCTATAGTGATCACGCTGTTTTTATATATTATTATTGCAAGATACTAACCCATTTCGTAATTGTTTCATTAACTTTTGTTCCCAAGAGCGACAACCCATACTTGAGTGGCGTTGATACTATCAATATCAGTTTATACATCCATACATCTTCGGAATACTACAAGTGAGTTTGAGGCATCGACAGATACAGTGGGAAGAGATTTCAGCATTACCGATGCTATCTTCAGATTGTGACAGCGGGTATGAAATTGCACCACCAAGGTAATCCCTGGAGTTCACGCTGCATTTTCCTTGAATGGAAAAACGAAAGTGATGATGAAATGACATTTAATTTTGCAAGATTACTCTTATCTCATAATGACCAGATAATCAAAGACTTGCTGAAATCAGAGATTCAATATGTACTAAAATGGTGGAGGAAATAGCACTGGTTCGTTGTCTTGATGAACCGGTGTGAGCAGACATTTATTTTGAGTGCCCTGACGCTAGTTCATGGACGAACTGGAGCGACTAAACTATCAGTGAATTGTGAAACTGGACATTACAATTCTCCTCCCCTCTCCCCCCAAATATAATAACTTGAAGTTTGATCAGATTTATGTGTAGCTCTATTCCATTTCGTTTCCTCTTCACAAAATCCGGCACAGCTTTTGGCCAAAGTTGTGAGGCACGATCTTGCACAAAACAAGAAAGATTCTCAATTCTATGATATGATCTTCCGCCACTCTGATGTAATCATGTTTTCCGCAAACACAGAGACGTGTTTGTCATTCCCGACTTACAACTGGGTTGTAGGCATAGTTTGACACGCTGCAAGACGCTAGCTTACAAGTTTCTAAGCGAAAGATAAAGAGCATGCTGGCGGATGTAAAGCCATGTCATTACTTTACACGGGTATTTGTTGCTTTTGGGTCTAACATAAGCAATACAAATGTGGCTAAAACTCCTGGGGCTAAGTAGGTCGCGCCAGCAAAAACGAGCTGACGTGATCTCTTCAAGTCCTTGAATGAAAGACGCAAACATAAGAGAGGACACTTTATCGACATGCAAACCGCGTAAGCTCTAAATATAACACAGTGAAGTCATATCATGTCAGTTGTATTTTTCGCAGATTAGCCGTTAGGTGTTAGTCTACACCCTGACCTGTCATCCAAATTCAAAAGTGGAGTTTTACCGTGGAAGCCAGGCAAAGTATTCTGCATTCTGATTGCCTCAGTATGATTTTGTTTTTTTGGACACATGTGCCGTTTACAGTGAAATCTAAACATTCATATCGACATATCTGACATGTAATACCGTCCGCAGAGCACTGGCTAGACAGCTTGGCCGTGCGGATAGAACGTATCTGATGTAAGCTTATGGTCGCCACGCGCGCAGTTGGTGTAAAAATTCGGACTTTGTAGAATGTAACCCTGTAGGTTGTCTGGGGCAGGCAGAGGCATCATATAATGTTGACAGACACTTGAAAGACTGTTTTATTGGAATAACAGGGTATCGTATGATTTAATATGGTCTGTGCGACGATGCAACGTTCCTTTAAGTAATAGGGATAGTCGAAGATTGATGAGCAAATGGCACGTTTGTGGATATTGCTTGCAAATGTATTGAATTCGTCAAAATAACTGGTCAAGCATTCATTTACAACCACCTATCAGTATGTAGCTTCGAAAATATGACGAATAATATTCCCACAACTGAAGAATGTATGAATTTGCTGCTGCTTCAACTACATTTTCCTTTACACGTATAAATGATCATGTCAAGCACAGGTACGAAACGAGATGTTATAAAATTTACACTTACTAGGCTGTAGGTCTTTTTTGACATCATTTGACTGTGGGTTAAATCCAACTGCACATTCGGCAGGCAGTGAGAGAAGTCTTAGGCAGTATCATCCATAACGGTTTTCTAGAAATCAGGACTCCTCCAACCTGTCTGCTAACGATGACAATGGAGGTGACGCCTAATGCTATATGAACCTGATCACAGATGTGTCCATCTTGGTAAGTAACTTTTGTTATAATAATATGGTGTATTAGACAATCTTCTGTTTCTCCCCTTGTCTTTACGAACAGATCACAACAGGCCTCGTTTATGTCATCTGTGAGTGTAAATTTGGCCAGGTTTTCTGATATGGAGCAGAATCTAGCATTATTATTTCGTCTCAGTTGGACACTGCTGGGATTCGTTTGTCACATTTTCACACACAAACACACACACACACACACACACACACACACACACACACACACACACACACA